>PVLD010007985.1:0-87394 GCA_004027595.1 Dinomys branickii
TGCGATTGCGCTCCGGGACCAGGCGGGAAGCAGGAGCCGAGGTGCTCCAGCTCCCGCCCTGAAATCTCACTGTGAACACGGAGAGACTAGGCGGCCGGAGTAATCAACAAACTCTGTCAATAATGGGACGATTATACGGACTTCAGGACTCACTCCACACTATTAACAACACGAAGAGGACCTACTTACAGCTTACACATATAAACTTTGCAAGAACCCATAGCAACACGTTTAATGAAGAGCAGCAGACCTGGAGTACAGGCACTGGCTGCGGGCGCGGACGGCTCTGTGGGCCGGGTGGCCCCTCCATCTGTGGGCGGCTCTATGGGCCCGGGTGGCCCCACCGGGGGTTGATAAGTGATGCCATAGAGGGCGAACAGAACCCACTCACCTCTACCCCCACCCTATGCAGTACGACGGCGAGGTAGAGCAACGGAGATGAGGGAGGAAAGAATTTGAATTTTCAAGCAAGCCACCACCAGTATAAAGAGTAATAATTGGGAAAGTAACATTAGGTAAGTTAGCATTCACAGATAATTCCCTTCTATATTCTGTGTAATTTTGTAGTTCTTTAATTGTCTATGTGTTGGTGTGGGCGGCTGCCAGTGGGAAGCAGTGGTGTGCATCAGCAGCGACCCCAGAGCCACAGCAAATCCCAGGGATCCAGCCAAGGAACAAATGGGAACTGGGGCACAACAGTAAGAGAGAGCTGCAGATGGAGGTGGATCACACGGCCCCAGGCCCTTCTCACTCCAGCATCAGGCAGGAAGCATGAACTGAGTTACTGGGCTTCAGCTCCCACCCTGAACTCTTTCTGGGGGCACCTGGAGTCTCAGGGGCTTGGGCAAGCACCTCCTGTTCCTGGCAACAATGGGATGAACCCACAGACTTCAGGACTCACCCCGAACTATTAATGTGAGCACCAAGAGGGTCTCCTTACAGCTAGCACATATGAACCTTGCATGAACCCATAGCGATGGATTAGATGAAAAGCAGCAGACTGGGAGTCTGCAAAACAACACATACTCCATACAGCAGACACGAGAAAAATCCTCCAACTCTATTCTAGAACTAATCTTTAGTCTCAGTTCATACCCTGAACTAACACAGTGAGAATGGGCCAGAGAGATTTCAAGCCCTTATACCAAGCATTGTAAGTTCGTCCGGTGACCAGCTGGAAGGGGTGGGGAATGGTAATGCTGGAGATCAGAAGGACGTGGGAGGAGAAGAAAAGGCCTCTGGCATCAAGGCAACGGGACAGAGCCAAATGGGTCACTGAGGGCACCCTGACGGGGGCGCATGCCCCATGGCTGCTCTGCTGAGGGCCCCACGGCTGCTCCACAGTGGGCCCTGCGGAAGCTCCACTGTGGACCCCGCGGCTGCTAGGCTGTGGGCCCTGTGGCTGCTCCGCTGTGGGCCCCGCGGCTGCTCCACTGTAGGCCCCAGGGCTGCTCCGCTGAGGGCCCCGCTGAGGGCACCTCACGAACTGGACCCTCCCCCACCCATAGCATGGCGACAGGGTGGAGCCAGGTGGTCTGCTGTGAGCATATGTGCTTTTCCACCTCCGACCATGGCAGTTTGTATACACCCATGTATGTTATCGTTTAGTCTGAGGCAGCTATATCTCTTCCCAAGGCTAGAGTATAGATAAACCCAGGAGTACAATTATTATCACAGGGAAGATGGCTGATTGAGTGGTGGGGCAACGGAGATGAGGGAGGAGAAAAATTGAATGATCAATTGAGCCATCATCTGTGTAACTGAGTAACAAAGGTGAAGGTAACATTACGTTGGACAGCATCCAGAGCTAATTCTCTTCTACGTTTTCTATAATTCGGTATTTCCACAACCTTTTTTGTATTAACAGAAGTGAAGATAACTTTATATTATACAGCATTCAATGCAAATTCCCTACTATCTTCTCTTTAATGTTTTTGTGTTAACTAATGTGAAGATAACATTATGTATTACAACATCCAGTGCTAATTCCCTTCTGTTTACTGTATAATTTTGTCATATGTCTCCATTATTTTGTCTTTAAAATAAAATTTTAAAAAAAGAATTAGCAAAGCTGAATCAAGAAGATATAGAAATCATGAATAACTCAATATCAGTCAGCAAAATTGAGAATGTAATACAAAACATTCCAATGAAGAAAATCTCAGGTCCTGATGGATTCACAGGTGAATTTTACAAGAAATTTAGAGAAGATTTAATGTCAATTCTTCTCAAACTCATTAATGAAATTGAAAGGGAATGAATTCTTCGTAACTCACTCCTGGAAGCAAGTATTACCCTGATACCAAAACCAAGGAAAGACCCAACCAAAAAAAAAAAAAAAAAAAAAGCTTCAGGCCAATATCCCTAATAAATATATATGCAAAAATTCTCAATAAAATACTAACAAACCAGATGCAGCAAATCACTGTGAAGATTATATATTATGGCCATGTGTGATTCATCCCAGGAACGGAGGCATGGTTCATATATGCATATCAACTAATGTAATGCACCATATCAATACAGGCAACACTGATCATAAAACCCCTATGGAAAATAGAAATAGGTGGTCTTTACCTTACTCTGATAAAAGTCATTTATAACAGAACAACAGCAAACATCATACTAAATGGACAAATCCAGAGAGCTTTCACTTTAAAATCAGGAACAAGACAAGGATGTCCACTGTCACCACTCCTATTCAACATAGTTCTGGAAATAGTAGCCATAGCAGTTGGACAAGAGAGAGAAATAAAAGGAATAAGGATAGGAAAGAAAGATATGAAATTATCATTATTCACAGGTGACATGATATTCTACCTAGAAGACCCCAAAACTCCACTAAAAGGCTTTTAGATTTAAGAACCAAATTCAGTAGCACAGATGCATAAAAAGTCAACACTAAAAATCAACAGCAGACATGATATCTGGGGTTTATCGAGAGTAACAGTAAATGCTTAAAATTTTCTCTTTTTTTTGACCAATTTTGCACACTTGAATTTGATAATCAGAATGACTCATATTGTTGGACTCCAACCATCTTGTATGGTGAAGCTCTGCATCGTTTCTAATGTTTTATTTTGTTTGTTTATTTTTTAACGTTATTTGTTTTTTTACTTGTTACTGTCTTTGATTGTTTCATCAATCTTACATTCTTGTATCTAGTGAATTGAGTAACTTCATTGAAGATATCAGTATGTAATATACCAACCATTGTAAACTTCTATCACTTTGTTTTGAGGTCATGTATCAGTTTTGTTCTTTTTGTGATATTTTTATTTTGTCTTCATTGTTGTTATGCCAGTTTTTTAATTTTTAAATTAAAAAAAATAGCATTCCTGTACACAAACAACAAACGTATTGAGAGAGAAATTAGGGAAACCACACTTTTCATAATAGAATCTAAAAAATGAAATAGTTTGGAATCAATCTAACAAAGGAAGTAAAAGATATACACAGTGAAAATTATAGTAATATTAAAAAGAGATCAAAGAGGATGTCAGAAAATGGAAAGGTTTTCTTTGCTCATGGAAAGGAAGAGAATACATTGTAAAAATGACCACACTCCCAAAATTATTGTGCAGATTAAATGTAATCCCAATTAAAATACCATTAGTATACCTCACAGACCTAGAGAAAACATTCCTAAAATTCATCTGGAACCAGAAGAGATGCACAATATTAAAAGCAATCCTGGGCAACAAAGAAAAGGCAGGAGGCATCACAAATCCTGAGCTGAAATTATACTACAAAGCTACTGTAATAAAATCAGCATGATGCTGGCAAAAAAACAGACCTGAAGATCAATGGAACAGATAGGAAGATACAGACACAACTACAAACACACTCAGCCAACATATCTTTGACAAAGAGGCCAAACATGTTCACTGGAAGAAAAATAGCCTCTTTAACAAATGGTGCTGGAAAAATTGGCTTTCCACATGCCAAAGACTAAAACTAGGGCCATGTCTCTTACCATGGACTAAACTAAAGTCAAAATGGATCAAAGATATAAATATTAAAACAGAAACACTAAATCTACTGGAAGAGAAAGTAGATGGCACTCTTGAAGATATAGGGATAGGCAGAGAGTTCATGAACAAAAACCAAACTGCATGGGAAATACTTCAAAGAAACAATTGCGATCTCATCTTGTGGAAGAGATTTACACACCAAAAGAAATTGCCCACAGGGTGAAAAGAAAACCTATGAATTGGCAAAAAAACAGCTGCCCCTCAGACGAAGGACTTCTATCTAGAAAATGCAAAGAATTAAAATAAAACAAGTCACCCAAATTCAAAGACCCAATACAAAAATGGGCATCTGAAATGAATACACACTTTACAGATGAAGAAATACTAATGGCACATAAATATATGAAAAACGTCCAACATCATTGTTGATTTGAGAAATGCAAATTAAAACAATGTTATGATTCCATCTCAGCCCAGAAAGAGCAGCTATCATGAAATTATCAATAATTAATAAATGCTGGAGGGGCTATGGAGGAAAAGGAACCCTTCTCCACTGCTGGTGGGAATGCAGATTTGTGAAACCATTGTGAAAATCAGTGTGAAGAATCCTCACAAAACTAAGATTAGCAGTCCTACTTAATCCAGCCATTCCCCTTATAGGTATTTTCCCAGAAAAATTTAAAAAATCATACCATAGTGATATATGTGCACCCATGTTTATAGCAGCACAATTTGTCATAACTGTATCATGAAAACAAACCAAACACCCATCATCTGAGGAATGGATAAGAAGATGTGGCATTTTTATACAATGGAGTATTACTCTGCTATAAAAAAGACAAACTTGAGGCTTATATAGGTAAATGGATGGAACTAGAGACCACACTCATGTGAAATAAATTGGACCCACACATATAAATATCATATCATCTCCCTAGTGTAAGAAACTCAAAGAGTAAATAAAACCCAAAATATACAATAGATATTATGAAAGGGAAAGAAATTGCTTAAAGGATGGAATGACTGGGTGAAGGAAAAGAGAAAAAGAAAGAAGCAAAGGAAAAAATACATATATATACATAGCTAATTGCACTGTTGATGTCTAATGGTTTAAACATCAGTTATTGCTTACATTTTTTGAACAAATACATATTTTCAAAAAAATACATATGTATACAGATAATTATACTGTTGATGTCTAATGGTTTAGACATCAGTTATTGCTTAAATTTTTGAACAATTTTGCATGCTTTTATCTGGTAATCTGAACAAATAATTTGAAGACAACAATATGTAATATGACAACCATTGGTGAATTTCTACCTTCTTGTTTAAGGAAGCTCTATATCACCTCTAATGTTTTTATATATTCTCTTTAATTGTTTGACCAATCTTGCGTTCTTACATCTAGTAATCTGAGCAACTTCATTGAACGAAACACTATGTAATATAATAACCACTGTTAATTCTTTTGTTTTGAAACCCTGTATCATTTTTATTGTTTTTGTTTTGTTTTGTTTTTGTCAATGTTGTTATTTTGTTGTTTTTTTGTTCTCTTTAAAATAGAAAAAATCCACTCGATGAGAGAAAATTTCTAATACGTATTGTGTGACTTACAAAGCTTATTATCAGTAATCAAATAAACAGTAATTTAAGAAATTATATATTCAGCATAAAACAGAGAGATATTATGCCCCCCCCAAAATAAATTTATGTGAGAACCATGCACCCTTCGAAGTAAAAAATGGACTTCAGTGTAGCCAGAATAGGTAGCAAGAGGCATCCTGAGGGCTGAAACTTTGAACGGGCACTGTAGCCAAAATAAGTAAGGATGTGAGGAAACCCTGACTCTGATTTAAACAGCACACAGTGTACGTATGTGTCAGGACATCGCACAACACCTACAGATACACACACTGTAAAATTTTGATGTATCAGTTAATTTTGTAATATAATAACTTTTAAAATATTTGAACAAGGGAAAAAAGGACAATCACTTGAGTGAATTACTGTAAGTGATATGTCAAAAAAGCTACAACCAAGTCTCTAAGTTTTTACCAAGCAACATGAGGATTTCAAGATGCACATTTTCAGGAATAAAAATAATTATAAATATTCTGTATGTTTCCAACTGCAATAGATGGAGAAAGTGTATTCAAACCAAAATACAGTGTAAATTAAGCTTGATAGATATTTTTAAACTGAGAGTTAGAAAACTGCATGATTTGTTTTTGTTATTTTAAATTTTTAAAATTCTTATATTAAAAAAAGTTGCCCTCATTTGGTACAACTCACTAGGAGTGGAAAATTATTCTTATCATTCAGAGGATTATGGATGATAGAATGATCAATATATTAACACCACAAAGAGGAGGTCTACTTTTTAAAGTAGGAAAACATGCACAGGTAATTCTCAACAAGCACAACCTCACAGGGCAAGTGGTCAATAAATACATTTACTGGCATTCACATTCATCAATCATAGGAGGCTTCTTTGTTGTTGTTTTTACAATCAAGGAAAGAGAAAGAAAAGGAGAGGGAGGTAGGAGGCAGGTGAGAGAAAGAGATTTCGTTTTAGTTTTAAGGCTTCAAAATAAAAGTTACTCATAAATGCTGTTGGATTACACGTTGAAAATATTTATTAACATTTATAGTGTGTAAATCGCTTTAACAAGCATTGCATGTGTATATGACAGACACTTATACACACACACATATGAGGTTGCAGTATTATACTTGCTTCATTCAAGCAAGGACCGTATACGCTGTAGTATGCCAATGCATAGTGAATGTATTAATCAAATTATAGTCTGCATAAACAATGAAAAACTATGTTGTTAGAATTAAAATTAATTAAATTGTTTACATATAAATGTCTGAAAATATTAGTTTAGGTGGTAAACAATATGGTAAACAAATTGGTAAACAATATGATGCATAATAAAATTAGTAATATGAAAATTTGTGTCTCAGTTTGAATTAAAAATTTCTCTGAAGATGTCCACCAAATACCACTAATGGTGAATCCTAAATTGTTCGGTTACATGTGGCTTTCATTTCTTAAGGTCTATGTCTTTATATTGCTGAAATGGCCTGAACAACTTTATGTTGCTTCTGATTTAAAGGTTGATTTTGTGAAGTACAAGAGGTTCAACATGAACAACCTTGCAAATTTAACGTAGTCATATCAGAATAAGTCAAAAAAACATTTAAAATTACAGCAAAACTTTCTGAATATGAAAATTGTTTCTCATTTACAAAAGTCACAGTGATCATTTAATAGAAGTTGTTTTCAGTAAGAAATTCAAATAAAAATAAAAATCTCACATTTCACATTGTGGAATAGCCTATTGTTAGTTTCTTTAAAATGCATCTTCCCTTTAGTTGCTTGATATCAGTAAGGAAAGAGATGAAACGCAAAGAGAGAAGAGCAGAGAGAGAAGAAGTATGTGCAAAGAAAGAACTAGGAGAGGTTGGAAGCAAGCAAGAAGGGACCCTATAAAGTTTAAAAGTTAGGCAGCAAATACAGTGCACTACAGGAGGATCTTCTGTGTCCTTTATTGCTGACTCTATCCTTGAGGCCCTCACTGACTTCTCTCTTCTGAAGACCTCAGAATAACAGTAAAGCCTTGGCATCTGTCAACCGCCCATCTCCCCAGACTCTCCTCTTCCAGTCTGCTTCAGAAATCTGAAGGACATGACCACATCTTGTTCTTTCATGTCTGCAGTTTTGCTCACACATTTTTTTTCCTTTAAAGGGATCTCTGATTGTTTTAATTTAGCTGATGAGGTATTAAACTTTTTCATCTTTAATCAGGTATGGTGGTGCACACCTGTAATCCCAGCACTCAGGAGGCTAAGGTGGGAGAATCAAAGCAAGTTTAAGATCAGCCTGGACTACAAAGTGAACTCAAGGCCAGCCTGAACTGCATAGTGAGATACTGTCTCAAAAAGACAAAAGAATTTCATATTATTCATCAACTGATCGAAGATGTCTCCCTCTGTATTGCAGTCTGAATTAGATATTCTGCCTGGGTGGTCTTACATAATACCCACAAACTTTTCATATTAGCTGTTTTATAATGTCACTTAGAGTGAGTAATCAATCTCTTTCTCTCTCTTGCTAGGATTCTGACTTTCTTCAAGCAAGGACTATATATTATTCATAAATCTTGGCTCATGGCATATGCTGTCCTTTTGAGGGTGGTGATTGGTTGGGTAGATGCAACCATAAGCATGTATATAAATATATGAATAATATCTGATAATGGTTTCTTGATAAAGAATGTTCACCTGCATCTTGATCCTATGAAAACTGATCCAAATAGAACTATTGAAAATGATGTATTTTCTAGAAATTATGACATACAAATGCCAGAGTTGAGATAATTCACTATAAAAGTGTTATGAAATCTCATTATTAATCCCTGTGTAATATAAATTTAGAACCCTGCCAAGCAAGGTGATGTAGGCATATGGAGCAATGCAAGTGTTAATGTACAAGAGGGTATACAATGCTTGCTTTTGAAGTGGAAAACAGAAATGGTGTTGGAGTTTTAATGTTATGACATAGGCGCCACATATTACCTACATAAACAATATAACTGAAAATTAGTTGTTGGTTTTGGTTGTGCCCTTCTCACTTACCTGGTTGGCATGAGAAAAGATGACATATAGAAATATTTCCGATCATCTTCAATTTTTAAAGAAATGAGTTTTCCTTCTTCAATGCTGTGTGTCTAGTGCTTCTCTCCACTGCTCCGTCTCTAACAACAGCACTTGGTGAGCACCAGTGGCTTGGAGACCTGAGTGTCCTGGCCATTTATCATGGGAATTCTACTTTTAAATTCCCACAGCCTTAAAGGGAAAGAGTATTCACAGTTTTGTTAAGGAAGTACATGGTAAGCAAAATAAAAATTACAACTAGTAAAAATCAATGGCAAGAAATATTAATATCTCAGCTTTAATGTTTATAAATTAAATATCATTTTGGATGATATTGATGCAGAAGAAATAAGTACTAACAAATACATTAAATAAACATCTTCGAAAATTCTGTGGAAAATACATTCATGAAATGCAGCATATGGATATCGAATTGTCCTGTCACCATTAACTGAAAAGACTTTTTTCCCCTTTGTGCTCCTCAGGAATCAATTACCACATATGAATGTGTTTATTTCTGGAATCCCATTCTATTCTAGAGGTCTAAATTTGCACCACACCGTTTACGTTGTGGTAGTAGAAGAAAAGGAAGGGCAGCAAGCAACGAATACAAGGGGCAAGGAGGAGAAGAAAACGGATTTAAAAAGGAATTAAAATGCGTTACACCCTTGTATCAATTCCCACAAGAATATAAACATTATATACTACAAATATGTAGTAATTAAATTTTTTAAAATTAGGAAGTGTGTTATTTCTAATTTCTTTCTTGCTTTAGTCAAAGATAAATTTATTCATGCTGAACTTTTAAAATATGAAACAGTACATAAAATTATATATTATATAATGTAAAACTTAAACTCCTTTCTTAAAACCTAGACCCCAAAATGATCACTGCTAAATGTTTTCTTGAAATAGTGAACATACTATATTACTTTTCATTTTCACTCTATTTTAAGAATTTCAAGATTTACAGAAAAATTGAACAAATGCAATTGAATTCATGCATCCTACCCATCCCCACACACTGATGTATACGCATTTGATACTTTACTATTAATACCTTGCATTAGTGTGATAAGTGTGTTGTGATTAATGAATCAATATTAATTGATTATTATTCATCAAATACCACAGCATAATTGGGTTTCTTTGATTTTATCTAATTGTTTCTGTCACATCTCCAGGATCTCCCATAACTGAGGGTGCTGACAACCTCGAGTAATATGTGTCAGGTGTACTCTGGGTTGCTCCTCTGTTGGAATTCATTTGGTGTTTGTTACAGTAGACAAGGTTATGCATATGAGAGGGAAAGATCACAGGCAAAGTAAAATGTTCATCACATAAATGGGATATTTTTCAGCATAATTTATGTCTATAAATTGATCTTGATCATCTGTCTCGAGTACTGATTGAAAGTGTTTTGTTTTGTTTTTATTGCAAAGGGTTTTTTGCTTTTTTCTATACTGTGCTTTTTGAAAATATATTACGGTCAACCCATATTTAAGGAATGGAGGAATATATTCCTCCTCCTTTGGGGGGAGTGTCTACATAATTTATTGAAATTCTTCTGTACCAGAGAGTTGACACTTGCTCCCTTGTTATTACTTCAATCGTTCATTTTTGTGTGTATTTATGGGTGTTAGTTTTATAAAAATTGGCTTCCACTGGAAAGAGCAAGTCATTATAGCACATATTTGATACAGATTTAACATAAAATGAGTTATAGACCTAAACATATACGTAGAGAAAGATCTAGTTTCTCCACAGCATTCAGTGTAATTTGATGTATTTTTTCTCATATGTTCTTTATGAAACAGAGAAACTCTCTCTCTATGTTTAGTTTATTGAGAACTTTTATCATGAATGGGTGTCAAATTTTGCCACAAACCAAATGCATCATTTGAGGTAATCATGTGATTTTCTTTTTATCCCTATTGATGTATTTGCATTGATTTTAAAGTACTAAGCCAACCTCGCAAGAATATAATAAATATACCAGTTGGTCATGGTTGTGAAATTATTTTACTTTATAAACGCATATAATTATAAATTTAAAGGGGTTTGGTGTGATATTTCATACCACAAAGTCCCTTTCTCCCTTCAACTTTCCAAGTCCCTAAAATTCACACAATCTTTTTAAAGACTTTTACACCTGCCTTCAAAACAGATATTATGTTTTTCAGTTTTTGTAATCTACATGAGCTTATAAAGATAATACTTATTCATAAAATGAATTACAAAGTGTCCATTCTTAGCTTTTATTTTTGGAAGAAATTTTAAACAATTGGCGTAATTTCTTCCATAATGTTTGGTAAAATTCAACAATAAAAGCAATGGGCCAATTGCATTTGCTTGGGCACTTATGTAATTTCTTTGTTAGATATGAGTCTATTCATATTCTATATTTTATATGATTTTTAATAATTTTTATATTTTAAGAAATGAACACATTTCATCTAGGGATTAAATTTGTTATTTTAATATTGTTCATAAAACTTCTTTATTATTGTTTTAATGTCCCATAGAGTCAGAAATGATTCCTTTGTGCCTGAAACTTAAAACGTGTGTGTCCTGTTTCACTCTTTCTGCATTTTATTATTGTTGGTGGTGGTGTTGATTATAGTGACTTACTGCTTTTCCTGATATTTTCAAAACCAGTTTTTTTTTTTTTTTTTTTTTTTTTTTGCGGTACTGGGGATCGAACTCAGGACCCTGCGCTTGCTAGGCAAGCGCTTATTCCACTGAGCTATATCCCCAGCCCCAAAACCAGTTTTTTTGATGTTGTTGGATTCTCTGTTGATCTTCTGTTTCCATGTCCAGTGATTTATTCTTCAATATTTATCCCCTTCTGCTTTTGTTTCTTTCTTTACTTTTGAAAGACAATTTTTCTGAACACGAGGTTAAAGGTTAGTTTTCTCAACGTTGTAAATATTTTGCTATAGTATCTTCCTACTACGTGGATTATGACAAGAAATGTGGTTAAATTGTACCTTTGTGTGGAGATATACTGTTGCGTCTATAACCTCTGTATCTTTTAGAAATTCTCTCTTTTGGGGAGTTTCTGTAGTTTGTGTATGATATACCTAGTTGTCAAGTTATTGCCTTTTAATATCTATCTTACCTATTAGGTTTTGTTTTAAGTTTGCTTATTTGTTGACCAATGTACATTACTTTTGGGAAAATCCTAAACCATTATTATTTTAAATATTTCTTCTTTATATATTTCTTTCTTTCTAGTATTCCAAATATATACATACTGTACCCATTATACTTATCCCACAACTCCTGGCTATTATCTTATTTTTGTGCTATTCTTTTCTATAAGTTTCCATTTACAAAGTTTCTACTAACAAACCTTCAAGTTCACTGATTCTTCCCTCGGCTGTGTCCACTCTACTACCGAATCATATATACCTTTTCTTTTGTTCATATGCAAAAGAGAACACAACAGGTAATTTTCAGTGACTCTGCTACCATAATTTCATATAATATCATTATTTATTATCACTTTTCTTTTATAATTTTTCCTTCTATATTTCACAATATAAGGTCTAGGAAAACAGACTCAGTGGAATAGAATACAGATATGAAAATTAAACAAGGATTCATCATTTTTAATGTGAAGGGGAACAAGGGAGGTGTTATGGTTGATATATTGTGTAAACTTGGGGAGTCTAGAGTTTTGGCTGAGGGACTCAGCAGGAAGCCAGGGTACTTACATCCTGAGCCTGTGGAAGAGGAGGGCATGGAGATTATGTGAGTGCTACATGCCCCCTGGGTGGGGGTAGCCGGTTTACAATGTAAGGGAGGTAAAGAAGCTCCTTGCTGCCATTTCTCCTTTGACTCTTGTTGCTTATGCTGTCTTCTGCCATCACCATGAATATTTGCCCTCTGCACTGTGCCATTCTGCCTCGGAACCAGCCAAGTGTGAACTCAAACCTCCAAAAACTGTAAGCTAAATAAACCTTTCCTTCCTTCATTTTGAACGTTGAGTATTTTGTCTCAGCAGTGAGAGAAAAGTAACTAAGACAGGAGGGGAAGGGGGAAGGAAACAAATGGAAAAGAGAATAGAGGGAAAATGGAAATAAAGCTTTGTAAATGGGAAGGTGAAGAAGAGTTGGAGGGAGGTGAGAGAAATAGTGGAAAAGGACCAAGATATGTAAAGTTACAAATTCGCTCTCATGAATATAATGATTTGTATATCAAACTATTTAAATAAAATTATTTTTTAAAAGTGAATAAACTTTTTAGAGCACTTATTATTTATACTGTTAGGTTAAGAAAAAGTGAACACTGATAATCAATTACATTCTTTGTATCCACCATAGAATTGAAGTTATAGGGCAAACTGCCATCTGAAGCCCTGGACGGACAACCTGGGCACATTCAGAGAACATGATAATATCTACTGAGATGTAGGAGAGGCCAGTGGAACTATGAACTGGTAGAGGATTGGAAAGATAATTTTGATTATTAGTGTTGGGCTGTGTAGACTAGCCTGATGATCCTGGCTAGGAAGATAATTTTGTGGATCTTTACTTATAAAATCTTCAAATGCTTCTCATTCTAAAAATGAGAGAGAAATCTTTTCTTTATGATGATAGCAGGAGGAAGAGAAGATTAATCGTTGTAAAATATATGCAGAACCTTCTCCATAGCAAAATCTGGCAGAGAAGTCTTCCAAGTATGTCTTAAACTTTCCATCCCGGGAAACTCATTCCTTATACTCCACCTTTATCCATCTCTCAGACCTAAAGCAAGAGAGAGAGGGAGACAGAGAGAGAGAGACAGAGACAGAGACAGAGACAGAGAGAGGGAGAGGGAGAGAGGGGGTGGGGAGGGAGAGGGAGAGACAGAGAGAGAGGGAGGGAGCAAGCAAGAGGGAGAGGGAGAGGGAGGGGGAGAGAGAGGGAGAGAGAGACAGAAAGGGAGAAAGAGAGAGACAGAGAGGGAGAAAGAGAGAGACAGAGAGGGAGAGAAAGAAAGACACAGAGAGAGGGAGAGCGAGAGGGAGGGGGAGGAATCCGAACAGGATTCAAAGCTTCAAGATAATAGACTAGAAATGCTATAATAGGAAGGAAATCTGAAGGCAGAGGAGTTAAGCTAAACTACTGGAGATATGCACGTGATAGCCACAGATGTATAAGAAAGAATGAAAAAAGAAAGAAAGAAAGAAAAAGAGAAAGAAAGAAAGAGAGAGAGAGAAAGAAAGAAAGAAAGAAAGAAAGAAAGAAAGAAAGAAAGAAAAAGAAAAATTTAATAAGAAGACTGTAGAATACATACTTCCTCCTACAACTTACTATCTTATTAACAGGGATTTTGCAGGTAGCAGTATTTTACAACTGAAGCTACATATTACATCTGTAGGGAGAAATGCTGAATGAGGCCCAAAACAAGAGAGGATAGGACTATAAGGACATTATAAACTTGACTTTGATACAGCCAAGGAAATAAGTCATGAATTTGACAATTTTCAAACTGAAGTTAGGTGAGAAAAGTAATTAAGAATAAAAAACAAAAAACGCCTCCAAAGTTGGGAACAATATAAATGTAGGCCATGCAAAAGAGAGAGATTAAATAGAGAGCAAATCCTAACAAATATTTGGTAAAACATTGTCTAAAATTAGTGAAAGACCCAAGCCATAGATCCAGCAATTACAGAGATCACCAACTATTCTATATACATAATAACAAAAATAAAACTTAACAGGTGCATATATATCATATGAACCGCACAGAAAAAAAGACAGAGAAATTCTGAAAGAAACCACAGTGATGAAAGAGAAGGAATATTTTTTATTTAAGTGGAATAGGATATAAATTATCCTGGGCTGCAAGCAAGAAAAGAATAGACTGAAGTAATAGATTGAAACAAAATATTTCTGTCTTTGTAGAATTCTATATCCTGTGAAATTATCCTTCAAAAATAAAGAGAAACAAATTTCGCAAAGAAAATCTGGAAGAATTATTTTATGATGGCATAATCTGGGTCTATAAAGTAGAGGAAAAAGGAGGAAGACAGGAGAACTGTTTATTAAAAACAGAGAAAAGGCTCACTCTACTCAAGAGAAGACCCAAAAAGTGGGTTTTCCAGGATTCTCCTTGTGTAGGTGTTTTTATACGAAAAATGACCAGGCCTTAGACCACTCCATGTCAAACTAAAGTGAACCTATATGACTAAAACAAGCTTTCTCAAACTAGAAATGGGCCTATGAGCAGTTGAGGCACAAAGTATATGTCTGCAGATACATCTTGGCCTCTATAATGTCCAAGTGGTTCATTCAAAGAACCAAGAGCAAACGAAAATTTTTTCCCAAAGGTAGGTAGAAGTAGGAGCTGCCATAGTGTTGATCGATCACCTTGCTTGTTATGTCTCTTGTTACATCTGTACTGAATTGTTGATCCACTTTCTATAAACTCTTCACAGCAAGCTCCTGCTTACCTGATGAAGGCCTGGTTTCCCTGACTCTACCAAGGCTTTAAACAGATTCTTTAAACAGACTCTACCAGTGCCTCTCTAGTTTCTTCCTCTCTTCCACCTAACTTGCCTTTCTGTAGTATCATCACTAACAAAGATTTCTTGAAATAAATATTAAAGGAAGTTCTACAGATAGTAAGACAATGATACAGAATGGAAAACTAGACCCCCACAAAAAATAAAGAGCACTGGAGATGGAATAAATGAAGTGAAATAAATCTGGTCAAAAACAAAGAACAGATGGGACGAGGGAAAGAGAAAAGAAAGAGACAAAAATGTATGTATGTATATATGAATAGACATACACGCAGGAGGGCTAACATGGTTCTACTATTGTATTATATCACTTAATGCTAAGGAATAATTGATGACAGGTTATTTGATCAATCTTGTATGTCTGTATATGTTATCCTGAACACACACTTCAAAGATATCAATATGCAAAGCAGCAACTATTGGTGGGTTTCTTTGTTTGTTTGTTTCTTTTGTTCTGTTTTGTTTTGTTTTGTTTTCTCTTTGGTTTTTTTTTTGTGCTTTTCTGTTGTTGAGAGGATTAATTTTCTGACCAATTTTGCATGTCTGTATCTGGGTTCATATATATACACTTCGAAGATATCAATTGGTAAAGCAACAACCACTGTTGAGTCCATGTCACCTTGTCTGTAGACCAGTTTTGATTGTACTATTCTTTATGCTAATTTGTGTCTGTTTGTTAATATGTTTTTGTGCTTTTATTTTTTTTAAATAAAAATTTTTTTTAAAAAATGAAGTGAAATAAAATATTTGCCTCCATTCTTAGTTCATTTTACTCATAACTGAAGAGATGGACATGAGAAGGAATGACAGTAATGTTACAAGGAAAGAAAACAGGAAGTGGGGATGATCTTTTATAATGTGTCTGTACGATATGTGAAATGGTGTAAGCTTATTTGAAAATGGCTTGAGTTAAAAATAGCTAAGATAGCTAAGATAGTTGTAATACTAATCTCTATTAGTTCATTGCAAGGAACCGTTAGTGCTTACATTGTTTGATCAATTTTTCAAACTTTTATCTGGTAATCCAAGCAACTACTTTGAAAATAACAATATGCAGTATAACAACCATTGTTAATTTCCTATCATCTTCTTTTGAAATTCTGTATCATTTTTATTTTTTTGTCTCTTTAAAACAGAAAATATGTTTTATTAACTCTAAGACAACTATGAATTGTTTTAAATGTATAACTGATATGTGAGAGACCACTTTTAATTAAAATAAAATACAGATTTTGAGCAGCCATTTGAGCACACCTCTTGTAAGGTGAGGCCTGCACCTGTACTCCTGCCTGTGAGACTTCCAGGGAAGGAGCCTAGTAAAGGGGTGCCATCTGAGCACCAACTGAGCAGAACTCTTTGGGTGAGGCCTGCGGGTGTGCTCCACCCCTGGGCCTTCTCTTTCAGGCAAGGAAGTAGCTCAGACTGGGAGGGTCTGTCTCTATTGGTGGTTGAGGCATGTAGCATGGAAACAGCCTCAAGCTCTGTGGTCCTCTGGCTTGGGAAGAGAGGTCTGCTCTCCCCTCACCAAATACCTCAGGATACCAGAGCAGTGGGCCCTTCCTAGTTACCATTGACTTCAAGGCTGAGGCCCACATGCTTCCCGTCCACGGACTGGATACCATGGTACTGAAGGACAGAATTCCAGACCATCACAGGTATGGTCTGAGCTAGGTACCCCAGAAATTGCCTGAGGTTCCTGGGCCCAGTAGTCCACGTTCTCCTACCATCTTGGGATAAGTTTGATATCCAGGTAAGCTAAGGTCCCTAGAGTACGTGAGCTGCCTGGGTAGTTTATAGCTCAGCACTTTTCTTCTGACATCCAAAATGACAAGACATAGGAGCAAAATGCAGCATCAGAACTCAGTTCCACCGAGAACAAGTACAGGAAACAATGACATAGGAGAAGTAGGAAGCCACATATCTAAAATTTCTGAAATGAGCACATCTGAAGTAAAGGAACAACTCCAGCAGGCCATAGAAGAGATTAAATCAGAAATAATCTCTCAGGTAAAAAATGAAATGAACATAATAATGGAAGAAATGCTCCACACATATAGAGAAGAAATAGATAAAAGAATAGAAGATCAAAGGCAACACATGGAAATGTTATAAGAGCAATTTAGGAATGAATTAAAACACATGAAACACACTTAAAGAAATTTCCAGGAAATCAAAACTTCCACTGAAAGCTTGCAAAAGTGCCTGAATGAAGACAAACATAGAATTTCAGATCTTGATAACAGCATGGCATCTAGCAAATGTGAAAGGAAGGATCTCTTAAAGTCATCAAGGATCCAGGAAAATTGAATCCAAAAGCTGCAAGATGAAGCAGAGAAATAATAAGAAATAATAGCCTAGTAATAGGAGTCAGTGAAAAAGCAGAAGGCAACACAAATGACATAATAAGAATATTTGGAGAAATAATAGCAGAAAATTTCCCAAGCACAGTACAAGATACTGATGTGCATCTAAACAATGCATATAGAACTCCAGTGAGCCATAATCCAAATAAAACCACGCCCAGACATATAATAGTCAAGATTCCAGATATCCAGCAAAAGAACAAGATATTAAAAGCTGCTAGAGAAAAGAAACAGATCACCTATAAAGGAAAGCACATCAGAATCACAGCAGCACATCGTTTCTCTCAATAGAAACGATGAAAAACTTACAGGTTCTGAGACAAAACAGCTTGCAACCCAGACTGGTGTATACTGCAAAATTATTATTCAAATTCGATGGAGAAAAAAAATATTTCCTTGACAAAGAACAACTGAGGAACTTCATGAGTGCCAAACCAACATTACAAAAAGAATTAAAAGATATTCTAGATGGAGAAAAAAGAGACCACAATTTCAAGAACAACAATAGAAAGGAACTCTTAAGCAGAACAAGCAATTAAACAGATGGCAAAAGTAGGAAAGCAACAGCAATTAAATGCATGACAAGAATAAGCCAATATATAACAGTTATAACCATTAACGTAAATGGCCTCAACTGGCCAGTCAAAAGAAACAGACCGGCAGAGTGGATTAAGAAACAAAATCCCACAATACACTTCATATGGGAAACACACTTTACTCACAAGAAAATCCATAGACTGAAAGTCAAAGGATGGAAAACAATTCTCCATGCAACAGATTCCCAGAAAAAAGCAGGGGTAGCTATTATGTTTGCAGACAGTGTAAACTTTGAACCGAAAACAATCAAAAGAGATAATGAAGGTGACTACATACTAGCTAGGGGAAAGCTGCAAGAGGAAGAGATAACAATCTTAAAAATGTATGTACCAAATACTGAAGCTCCAAATGTTATGGTTTGTGCCTGCATGTCCCCCTAAACACTAATGCAGTTATAGGGTGGTTTTTAGAGTTTATGACTGATCCATTATCCATGCTGGGATTATGGGTGTGAGAGCTATACTTGCCCTAAGGCAGATAGTTTGCTGAGATTATGGGTGTGAGAGCTATATCCTAGGGCAGATAGTTTCTACATGTAAGGGTGAGAAAGAGGCTGCTGGCTGCCATTCCTACCTACCATTTCTGCACTTTTCCTGCTGCCATTCCTCCCTTCTTGTGCTTGGTGCTTTGCTGTGTACCACTGCCATGAACTGTTGCCCTCTGCCATGTGCCACTGTGCCTCAGAAACAGCCAAGTATTGACTGAAGCCCCCCAAAACATTCCTTCCTTAATTTTGGGCATCAGGTATTTTGTTTCAGCGACAAGGAAAAAGTAACCAAGACACCAAACTATATAAAGCACATCTTAACAGACATGAAAAACAAAATCATCAATAACATTATTGTAATAGGGGATGTAAAAACACCTTTCATGCAAACAGACATGTCAATGGGACAAAAACTCAGGAAAGAAATAACAGACCTGAACCAAAAGTGTGAACAGATGGACTTAGTAGATGTATACAGAGTGTTCCACCTCACAACATCAGAATACACATTCTTTACACCTGTACATGGGACTTTCTCTAAAATAAACCACATTCTAGCCCATAGAACATACCTACCTAAATGCAAAAGAATTGCAATTATCCCACGCATATTATCTGACCACGGCACAATGAAATTGGAAATTAATGACAAAGGAAACTCCAAAAATTGCATAAATACTTGTAAATTAGACAATAACCTTCTGAACAACAAATCTCTCACAGAAGAAATTTAAAAATATATACAAATACATGAAAATGCAAATACACCCTACCAGAATCTGTGCTATGCAATAAAAGGAGTCCTCAGAGGGAAATTTATAGTGATGAGCTCACACATAAGGAAAACAGAAAGATCAAATAAATAGCCTAATGCTCCACCTCAAACTTTTAGAAAAAGAACAAGTCAAGACAAAAGACCAAAGAAGGGAGAAGATTATAAAGCTCAGGGAAGAAATTAATGCAGTTGAGACAAAGAAAGCAATACAAAAAATAATTGAATAAAAGAGTTTCTTCTTTAAAAGATAAATAAAATTGATAAACCCCTAGCCAACCTTATCAAAAAAAGAAAGAACTCAAATTCCTGCAATAAGGAATGAAAGAGATGAAATAACTACAGATCCTACAGACATTCAAAAGATCATTAATACCTACTTTCAAAATCTTTACTCCCATAAGATAGAAAACTCAGCAGTAATGGACAGATTCCTACAAATGTACAAATTACCAAAGTTGAATAAAAAAAATACAAAAATCCTGAACAACCCAATATGAATTAACAAGATTATGAATGTGATTAAAAACTTACAGACAAAGAAAAGTCCAAGCAGTGATGGAGTCACAGCATAAATTACAAGAAATTCAAAGAAGATTTAATAGAGACACTCTTCAAACTCTTCAATGAAATTAAAAAAATTAAAAAGGAAGCAATTCTCCCTAACTCATTTCTGGATGCAAATATTATACTGATACCAAAACCTGAGAAAGACCCAAACAAGAAAGAGAAATATAGGCCAATCTCTCTGATGAACACAGATGAAAAGATACTCAACAAAATAATAGCAAATAGAATGCAGTGAATCATAAGGAAAATTATACACCATGACAAGGTTGGATTCACTCCAGGAATGCAGGGATGGTTCAATATTCGCAAATCAATTAATGTAATATACCATATCAATAGAGCCAAAGGGAATAAAAACTCACAGGATCATCTCAATAGATGCGGAAAAAGTTTTCAATAAAGTCCAACATGAATTCATGTTAAATACCCTAGAAAAAATAGGAATAGATGACCTTTACCTCAATGTGATTAAAACCATCTATGACAAACCAACAGCCAACATCATACTAACTGGACAAAAACTGAAAGCTTTCACTTTAAAGTCGGGAACAAGACAAGGATGTCCACTGCCACCACTACTATTCAACACAGTTCTAAAGCATTGGCCAGAGCAATGAGACAAGAAATAGAAATAAAAAGAATAAGGATAGGAAAGGAAAAAGTAAAACTATCACTATTTGCAGATGACATGATACTTCACAGGGAAGACCCCAAAAACTCCACAAGAAGACTCCAGGAATTAATTGACAAATTCAGCAGAGTAGCTGGGTACAAATTCAATATCAAAAATCAATAGCATTCCTCTACACAAACAATAACCACACTGAGAGAAAAACTAAGGAAACCACACATTTTACAACAGCATGCAAGAAACTGAAGTACTTAGGAATCAATCTAACAAAAGAAGCAAAAGATCTACTCAAAGACAACTATGTTACCCTGAAAAAAGAGATCGAAAATGATTTCAGTAAATGGGAAAACATTCCCTGCTCATGGTTAGGAAGAACCAACATTGTGAAAATGGCCATACTACCAAAACTGTTGTACAGATTCAATGCAATTCCCACTAAATTACAATTAGCATATCTCCCACATCTAGAGAATTCCTTCAATTCATCTGGAAACAGAAGAGACCCAGAATTGCAAAAGCAATCTGGGTTGGATATGTCAGGTGAGATCACAATCTCTGACCTCCAATTATACTACAAAGCTACTGTAATAAAATCAATCTGGTGCTGGCTAAAAAACAGACCTGAGGATCAATGGAACAGACTGGAAGATTGAGAAACAACCACAAACACACTCAGCCACTTAATCTTTGACAAAGGGGCCAAACAAGCTCACTGGAAGAAAGATATCCTCTCTAATAAATGTGCTGGAAAAATGGGCTTGCCTCTTGCCAAAGACTGAAAATAGACCCAGGTCTATCACCATGCATGAAATGCAAGTCAAAGTGGATCACAGATCTTAATATTAAAACAGAAACACTAAATCTATTGGAAGAGAAAGTAGGTAAAAATCTTGAAGATATAGGAGTAGGCATAGATTTCATGAACAAATATCAGACTCCAGGAGAAACACACTTCAAAGAATCAATATCTGAGACCTCATCTTACTGAAAAGTTTTTGCACATCTAAAGAAATCACCAGGAGTGTAAAAAGAAAACCCACAAATTGGGAAAAAATCCTAGCTGACTGTCCCTTGGACAAAGGTCTTCTATCTAGAACATACAAAGAATTAAAAAGCATGAACCTGTCCAGATTCAATGACCCAGTCCAGAAATTGGCATCTGAGATGAATACACACTTCTCAGGTAAAGAAATACAAATGGGAAATAAATATATGAGAAAATGTTCTATATCTTTAGTCATTCTAGAAATGCAAATAAAAACAACATTGAAATTTCATCTCACCTCAGTAAGATTGGCCAGCATTAAGAAATCATGCAGTAACAAATGGTGGAAAGGCTGTGGAGAAATAGAAACTCTCCTGCACTGCTGGTGGGAATGCAGACTGGTGAAACCACTCTGAAGATCGGTTTGGAAATTCCTCAGCAAACTACACCTAGAGATCCCATTCAGCGCAGCTACTATCCTTCTGGGTAGTTTCCCAGAAGGGCCGAAAACATCATATCACCAGATATATGTGCATCCATGTTTGCAGCAGCACAATTGGTAATAGCTAAATCGTAGAAGCAACCCAAAAGTCCATCCGCAGAACTCTGGATGAAAAACTATGACATTTTTATATAATGAAATATTACGCAGCTGTAAAGAAAGACAAACTTTAGGCTTTTATAGGGAAATGATCACAATTAGAGACCATATTCATAAGTGAAATAAATCAGATGTGCATGTGAAAACTGCGTATTGTATCATTAGTGTAAGAACCTGAAGGTGGGCATATAAATTAGGAGGTATTAAAGGAAACTGCTCAAAAGTAAAGAGCAATTGGAGATGAGGGGAAGGAGCAAAGGAAGAAAGGGATAACTATGTATTTACATATGTATGTATATGCAGGATGGCTAACATGGTTGCACTATTGCCTCATGTTGCTTTATTGTAAGGAACAGTCAATGATTAGTTGTTTAATCAATCTTGTATGTCTATGTGCGTTATACTGAACATACACTTTCAAGTTATCAATATGTAATACAACAACCATTCTTAATTCCCTGTCACCTTATCTGTAATTCAGTTTTTGTACTGTTTTTGTGGTACTCTGTGTTTGTTTGTTAATGTTTTCATTCTTTTACTTTTAAAATTAAAATAAAAAAATAAACCAATAGACATCAGCAGTACAATTATCCTAGCTATCCTTTTTTAGTGAAACCCTGCATCATTTCTAATTTCTTAATTAGTCTTTATTTTCTTTAGTTATTTGATGAATCTTGCATTCTTACATTTGGTAATCTGAGCAACCTCATTGAAGATAACAATATGTAGTATAACAACCATTGTTAATTGCTACCATCATGTTTTCAAATCTTGTATATTTTTTATTGCTTTTGTGTTGCTTTGTTTTTGTCTTTGTTGTTATTTTGTTATTGTTTTTCTCTTTAAAATAAAAAAACTGTTCTTGAGAAAAAAATTAAGTAAATACAATTTATAGAGCCAAGTAATTGAATTAATAATAATGATAATATAGTCATCTGGACACAGGTTGAGGGTAAAATATTACTAGAAAAAAATTAATAGCTCTTAAAGTTTTCACAACAATACAAATGAAAAAATATTAAAATTACTTTTCCACTTTGCCATTTGAGTAGAGAACAACAAGGTAAACCCAAAGATTCAGAAAATAAAACATAAAAAATGAGTACTAAGCAGTTACTACTAGGTTTATATAAGAATCAAGAAGAAACCAATGTCATGTCATGTCTGAAAAAAATGGTGATGAAACAGTAAAGAAAATAGAATTTCACAATAATTTAATTAGAGATGAAATATTCCTGGGTGCAGAAGAAATTTTAAAGATTTTAACATTTTCAGTGATGAACTTAAAGTACAAAATAAATCTGATAATTTTCAAGGAAAATATGCATTGCTGAAACTGACTCCAGAAGTTTTTTGCATCTTGAGACCATAATGTTAAGTGAAGTAACTCAGACACACAGGCAAGTCAGGTGACAGGAAAAAGACAGACTAAAGCATTGTAATGTAGCATGGAAAAAATATCTAAAAGTGTACCTTGACTTAGTGCAATTTTCTAACGTTTTGTATATTTCTTGCTCTAACATACAAATAGATAAAACATTTGAAGGTAATATATTTTCATCTTATAATAGGATTCTGCATATAACAATGTGCAAAACAATCATACACAGAAATTGCAAGTAACCTTTCATATTGTCAAGATGTTAAATCATGAAACATGGGTACAGCTTTCACAGAGGATAATCCTCTAGAACTAGGCATGATATTTTAACATTCATAAACATTTTTAGATAAAAACAAAATGATAGTGAGTAACCATTAATAACTAATGGAAGGAAGCTATGATTCCCATTCACATAGAATTGATCATCAGGCATGTTTGGCTGTAATTACCCCTTTGAAATTTCTCATTCTAAAATATGTTTGCATGCATTGCCCATCTATAGATAAGGCTACTTCTGTGATACAATCCTAAGTATATTTTTCATAAAAAATATATGTTTATGCCATGATAATGAAATAATAGCTATACTGGCTAGAATTTCTACTTCTGTCTTGTCTTTTCTTGTATTCAATAAATGTATTATAATTTTGTGCCAGTTAATTTTGCAATTAATATAATACTTGAATAAGTGAATGTTAAAATATAGTTTGAAGTTCAAAAATATGAGTAAATTATTTGACTTTGCAACCATCGTTTTACCACTTATTGTATGCTCCAAATTATATTGAGTAAAAACTCTACTGCATAAAAAGAATTTGAAATTTTTCTAGTATAATTTTCAGCTATTGCAGTTCATTCAGATGATTATGGAATGTTGCTTTAATTCTTCTAGCAACGGAAAACTCACTCCCTAGCTGTGGTCACTATTTCTTCAAAACTAATGTATGTATACCATTTTCCATTCACCATTATTTATTAGTTTAACTTTAATTTACATAGAATTCAATCACTTTGAGGTGCTAACTTTCATTTTTTCATTCATTTGTTCATTTACTTTGGATATACACGATTTTCAAATTCTCACTTAACTGTGTAACCTCTCTTTATATGCTACATTATTAAACAATTCCAAAAAAGTTCTCAGCCACTTCTAGATTTGCTGAGTTAGTAGTCAGTATTCATGTAGAACATGGCCCAACATGTTAAAAAGAGCAATTTGCTAATAGCAATTTCATTAATAATCAAGTTAACATTTTATTTCAGCTAAACATGTTTTGAAAAGAAATTACTATCAAGCTTTAAGTATCTGCTATTAAGCCATACTGGGTTAGATTTTGTATTTAAATTTTTTTCTGATCAGCAGTTAGTATGTCTTGCATCAAGGTACAATGTCAGACTTACGTGAATTCTAGTATCTATCTCCTACTAATTTTAAGTAAATCATATACTATATTTTCTCATTTTAATCCAATAAGTCAGAAGAAAAAGGTTCTTTCACTTCACAACCTTGTTAAATGACACATTTCATATATTTTGAAATGTAAAAGCTACAAAAACTTGAGAATTTCTATTTTATGCATTATAAACTATGAATATTTGATGTGTTAATTGCTACTACTTGATCTCTGATATTCATTTTGAAGGTAAGTAACTTATAGACATTCTAGTGCTGAGAATATAGATTCTTCTTGAAGGAATTCTTCAGTTCTGGCTTCATGGCTATTTGTTTGTGTCCTCTAATTTGACCTTAGTTTCTATCACACTTTTGATACTCCTTGTTTTCTGGACAATAGGGATTCCAAGAAAGAATCCCCAGGATAAATGGCTTGTGAACTATTAGCTCACAAAGCAGCAAATGCTCACTAAGAGCTGAAGCTAGTGTTACAGAAGTCTCACTTACTCTAGTTATGTACCAATAATGACCACAAAGCATCACAAGAAAGATTTTTGAAACTGTACTGATATATCTGAAGAAATTGCCTTTCAATATCATTTTTTGTACTTTTATTATTTTTCTGGTCAGGTAAGAAATAAAATAAATTGAATTTGGTAGTCTAATGAAATCCCATAATTAAAAGAATCTTTGTTTTCAAATTCAACAGTTGATTACCTCTCAAATGTTAGCTTTTCACAAGAGGAAGTTTAAACGTTGATTTCAGGCTCAAAGTATGTTCTTTAGGTGTAGAGGACATCTTGATTTATGTGAATATTTTCTTTCTGGATTATAACATATTTCAGGAGCGAGTAGAAGGACTTGAATAATGGATTACTAACTGCACTGCTTTGGATTGTGCCTTTAAGATTTTTTTAAAAAGCTTATTAGATCTACAGATTTTTGCTATTTCCTATTCGATCGATTTCAATTAATCTGCTGGTCATCAGTGTTTATTCAAGGAGTTTCACAGAGCACATGAGCTTCTACTCTGGATTTAGTACTCTACATTTCACGAAACCACAGAAAACTAAATGTTAGTGCTATTCTAGGTCTCGTGCTTGCAGGGTGAGCAGGGATAGGAGTGGAGAAAGAGTGAAGAGAAATAGAATTCTACAGAGATGTTAAATTTAGCAAAAACTCTTCTGGAAATAGAAATGTACACTTTTGAGATTTGTCAATTATACTTTGGTGCCTTAGCAGCTTTGTTATTCTAGGGTAGAGAAATTCATCTGAAGTTCATAGGTCTGTAGAAATAAATATATGATACAAGAATATTTCACCATAAAGAGCAGAGCAGAACTGTCCTGTACACTGAGGTGTCAGGCACTTATGTCAGTAGCAGTGTTCAGAAGTGCAGCGTGCTGGTCGTGCCTTCCCACCTCCTTAAGACATAAATGAGGGAGTGGAACCTGTGGGCAGTCTCCTTCCTTATGGTTGCTTTATACTAATCTCCACAATTGTCAAATTTTCTATCTTACTGCAGCAAAGTATTCCCTGGGCTATGATGCCACTGAAGTCTACTCTGTCCGTTATTTTTTAAATGAAAATTAATTAACATAAGATGCATATGTATGATTCAAGAGTAAATTTTGGATTTAGATAATCCTTTGGAAGAACATCCCTTAAGCATGTTGAATTTACCTTCTTGACTTAGGGTATTGTGATAAGCATCTTGTGCAGAATTATTTCATCCTGCAAAGTGTTCAGACAATATAGTTTACCTTTCTACAAGCAGGATCAAAAGGTAGGATGAAACCTACATCAAGCATCTTTGTACTCATGAACATTTAATGAACATTTATTATGGACTGGAACTTGTGAATAATATATCTCTGCCTTTGCAGATATGGCACAATCAACAGAAACAGTAGTCAAATGTCAGTCATAAAGAATCAGTGAATAGCCTTATGATGGATGTCAGTACAAAGTGACCCAAGAGAGTACAGCAATAGGTCTACTGCAGGCTAGAAAAAAAATAAGAAATAGTCCTTGAGAAGGTTATGCATGAATTGAATTTAAAGATGAGAAGCAATCTATACAACCAAAAGCTGTAAAAACTATGCAAGAAAAAAAAACCAGTAGAATTCAAATAACAAAAGAAAATTGGAGAGCACTTTGTAGTGAATGGTGGGGAACTATCAAGATGTTAGACTGGAAATTTAGAGGAAAGGTAACCTACACAAGAGTGTGGACATTTATGAAGAAGAGAGAGTCATTGAAAGAGTTTAAGCGGTATTGTAACCAATCAGACAACTCAGAGGGGCTGCTGTTTTCCCTTTTCCTAGTCTCTCAAATCCTTACTTTTATGCCTCATGTTTATTTGTTCAATTACTTCCCTCCTTTATTTTTAATCACTTTCATTCTCTTAAAAGCATTCTTATTTCTTTTTCAGGTTTTATTTTAAAGAGAAAAGAACAAAACCAAATAACAAAACAGATAGAAACAAAACAATGCAAAACAATAAAAACAATACAGAATTTCAAAATAAGGTGATAGGAAATTAACAATGGTCATTGCATTACATATTGGTATCTTCAAACTGGTTATTCAGATAACCAGATAGAGACATGTAAGACTGATCAAACAATTAATCATTAACTGTTGCTTTCAATAAACCAATAGAAATTACTAGCACAATTATCTTAGCTGTCTTGTGTGTGTGTGTGTGTGTGTATTTTCCCTTCTTTCTTTCTTTTCTCTTTTCCCTCATACCAGTTGTTCTTTCCTTTTGAGCAGTTTCTTTCCCTTTCACAATATCTATTATGCCTTTCATATACTAGAGATAATACTATGTTTACACATGTGAATCTGATTTATTTCACTTATGAGTATGGTCTCTACCTATAAAAGCCTTCAGTTTATCTTTCTTTATAGCTGAATATCACTCCATTGTATAAAAATCCAACATATTTTTTAACCATTCCTCAGTTGATGGGCACTTGGGTTGTTTCCAAGATTTAGCTATTACATATTGTACTGGTATGAACATGGGTGCATTTTATTTGTTATATACATAAAAATATACACATTAATATTTCAGTATATCTTTCCATACATGCATACATTGTGTAAAATTTAAATCAGGTTTAATATATCCATCTCCTCAAACATTTATCATTTCTTTTTGATGAATCATTAAAAATTCTTCCTTTTAATTTTTCAAAGGTGTAGTATCATTGTGCCCTATATTTATTCTGCTGTGCAATTGCATCCCAGAATTCCTTGCTCCTTCCCTCTCCAGTGCTCTTCAAGCCTTCGGTAATCACCATTCCAGTCTCAATCTTTATGAGGTATACCTTCTTAGATATATTTGAGTAGACCTTGTGGTACTTGACTTTCTTTAGCCTGGTTTATTTCACTACACCAAATAATCTCCAGTTATAGAGCCAGGTGATCACAAATGATCAGTTTTCATTGTTCTTTACAGTTGAACAATATTCAATGGTGTAAAAATACAACATTTTCTTTACTTCATGAGTTGAAGAATATATGGCCTCCATCCATAATGGACAAAAATATTCACATTTTACTATAATACTATTTGTTTAAAGTGAGGCATTGATTCCTCAAGAGTTGTTATATGTGCCCTGTAAAACAATGAATTATGCTATTGATTCTACTCTGAAAGATTTTTATTTTAGTTCTGTTATGTTGATCTATAACCATAGATTTTAATAGCACCATCATATTAATTATATAGATGTATTATAATTTAATTTTTAAATTCTGTATCAATTTAGATTTTTTTAATAATTCTTTGCTATTACTACCCAAATAACAGTGTAAAGAATGTAGAACATGCACATTAATCCTGTGCAAATAAGCTGTGGCATTTCCTTTTGATTATAATACTTCTCTATGAGTTAACCCTTTGTTCAGTGTTAAGGAACTAAATAACTTTTGTTATGCCTGAAATTGAACATTTTAAATTTTAATAAATATTAAATCCAACTCTTATCTAAGTAAGAAATTCTATTATGGTGACTCCTTGAACATATTGAGATTTATCTTACGTATTTTCTCTGTTGTCTTTGTCAATATGTTATGAAAAAGAAAACAAAACGGTATTTTTTAAATTATGTACCATAAGCATTGGTAGCAGTCACTATCTTTAAATGAGTCTGGTTGTTTATATTTTTATACCTGTGTATTCCTTGTTTGTGTGAGTTTTCTTTATATAAGTAGCAAGTACAATTAACTGGTAGTAAGGAATTGTGAATTTTATAAAACATTGGAAAGGAGAAAGATGTAGTAAAATTATGTTTTCCCGTTGCTCAGAAAATAATTGGTAATATGAAGTATTTTAAATTCTTACTTTGTAGACCATTATTAACTTGTATTGAACAGTAGTAGGCTTGTACAGAAAGATTCCGATGCCTTAAATATTCTTTGTATTCTGCCTGCTCATCTTTTCCTCCTGCAAACCCCTACGAGTACTGATCTTTTCATTATGTTCATAATTCTGTCTTTTCCCAAAGTCATGTACTTGGAAACATAAAGTTTGTATTCTGCTAAGACATTTTTCACTTAGTAACAAGATTTCTCTTTGCTTTTTCATACCTTGACAACTCATTTTTTTTACTGCTGAATAGTACTCCCCTACCTGGATGCATCACAGTTTATCTATTCACCCACTAGGTGATGAGTTTGTTCCAAGTTATGGTAATGATTAATAAAGCTATCATAAGCATTTATATGTTCATTTTGTGTGGCTAGAAGATTCCAACTCTAGATGCATGCTTGCTGTGTCATAAGAATATATTTAGTTTTGTAAAGAGCCACCAGATTGTCTTCCAAAGTGACTACCATTTTGCATTTTCACCAGCAGTGAATGAGTCCTTGTTGCTGCACATCCTCACCACCATTTAATGTTGTTACTATCCTGGATTTTAGTACCATAATTCTAATAAGTGAATAGTAGTAACACGTTGTTTTGGCTTTCATTTCCATGGTCATATATAATGGGAAGCATGTTTTCACACATGTATTATAAATGGAATCTTTATATCTGTATATCTTCTTTGTTGAAGTATCTGTTAGAATCTTTGCCTATTTTTAAGTGTTTGTAGGACACACTTCTTCATCATTTATAATTGCAATCCTGTCAAATATACATTTACTTTTTGGGATACAACTCTTTTAAAGCCTCTAATTACATGGTCAAAATATAAAAGCATCTGAAACTCTGTGTGAGTCACAGCTACTATCATTTTTCTCAGTGAGTACCATATTGACTTTTTCAATCCACTCTATGTCATTTCAGCTGTTCCATATGAAACATTCCATCCTGGCCATTGTGGCAAAGCCTGTAGCATCACCTCTGCAATATTCTTTTATGGTATAGTGCCTCCATGAGCATAATTTTCAGGATGCCCAGTCCTACATATCTTCCTGCCCATAAAGGCAGCCTTATTTCTGATGTGTTCATAGTGCTCTCATGCACTAATGTGCTCTCCTGCCAAAGAATTGCCACAAGAGCCCACATACACTGTGGAATATTATTAGGGGAAGTAACAACATATAAGAAGCCAATGATATGGGACTAAGACGAGGGTTTCATGGTGGCTGGGCAAGTGGGCAGCCCATGGTATTTAACTCAACTGTGGAACAAGGCTTAATGAGGTTTGATTTAAAAGGAAAAGCAATTTAGAAAATCTCATGTAGAAATCCTAAGCAAATCTTGCAATAAAAAAATAAAGCAAAAATTTAGATGGGAACTTTGGAAATTGGTATTTCATTAAAAAGTATTTAGAAAGTAAAATCACAATTTCATGTAATTCAAATTAATAAATATATCATAAACCCAGAGATTAACAATTGTTGCTTATACTTTATTTCTATTTTTGAGAGTTAAATTTCTAAGATTTATTGCTGTGAATTTTCTTTAGTAAGCTACTTTTCAAAACAAAAAACAGTATGGTATTTTTAATTATATAATTTTTCTACACAGAGTCTTAACACTTTTTCCACCTGAATATGAATACCTAGGAATAATATAATTTCTAAATTTTTAGATTTATTTTTTATCTTTGATTTTTTATAAATAATTATAGAATAGTTTTCCAAGGGCATTGGTAGTGAGATTAACCTAAATGACTTATAATAGGATTCTCAGTTATAAAGTAATATTTGATACTTAATATATGTTTTGGAATTGTGTTCTAAAAACGTAAGAACTTATAATTTGATTTATACAAGGAAGCCCTCAAAGTTTCACCCCTGACATTTTGCTCTTTCATTTTAAACTTTTACAGAAAAAATAGTATTTCTGTATTTTTATTTACATTTTTTTTATTACAAGTGAATGTAAATATGCCTTATATACAGGTTGACTATTTGGAGTTCTTTTACATGTAACCCTATGTGTTTATTTATTTTAAATTTTAATTATCATTATATTTTATAATTATTTTCCTACATATATTTACAACTGAATATTATATGGAATATTGAAATTTTTGGGTTTGTTAATAGGAAGGTGTCAAGCTTTTCTGCATAAATTATTCACGTGTGTTTATGCTTAGAAATGTCTTTTTACACAAATAATATTTGTATATTTGTCAAGTTTTCTGTTTTTAAAGATTTTTGAAATATCATTCAAATTCATTTTGATTTCTTTTTAAAGATAAGTCACATTTATGGCATACTTGGTAATTATATCTCTACTCTATTGACAAATTAATCCTTTCTAAATTATTTGATTTGATCTTTTGAGAAACTCCTAAATGGTCTGCTTCCCTATTTTTAGCACCTTCTATTACATCTTTATTTGTAGATACTGTGCACTCTTTAAAGCACAAAAAAATTATTTTAATGTTCAATTTAAGTAGTCTTCTCTCACCTTTTAGGTATAGGACTCTTCTTTGACCACATCTTTAGAGGTCTTTAATTTATACCATGTTGTTTTATTTCTTCATGCCTTGGTGTATACTCTGATACGTGACTTTTGCTTCTCTTATTAGCTTATTTAAATCTGCCAATACTTTACATGTTAACATGAGTCTTCTTCTAGACCAGGGCATATAGCACTGCGATAAACTCTCATGGTTTGCACTTACTTCATTTCCTCAACATAATTCACTGCCATAAAATTTATTCAATTATGTGATTACTTACTTCATGCACAGATTGACAACTAGACTGAAAACTATGTAAATACAGGGTCTAAAATTATTCCAGAATGTGGAGCAGTGGCTGATGCACTCATTGATAGAGACGCAGTGCTGTTCCTGGTCACCATTCAATGAATAGTTGATAAACAAAAATGAGTGCATATTTAAATCAGCTTTTGTGATTGAGGGTAAGAATTATTCTTTAAAATCAAGCCAATGACATTGCTTAATTCTTCTAGTGCATTTCTTCACAATTATTTATTTTTTGTTGTTTTGTTCCTTTTAGATAATACAAACAAAGCTAATGTATAGAACAAATTATTCTCCAGTGTCTGAATTTGTATTCCTGGGACTTACTAACTACAGACCAATGCAGTGTTTCCTCCTTGTCTTCTCCACGGTGTTTTATGTAGCAATTGTTTTGGGAAACATCCTTGTTGTGTCAACTGTGATCTTTGACCCTCATTTACATTCTCCCATGTACTTCTTTTTAGGAAATCTCTCATTCATTGATCTGTGTCTTTCTACCTTAACAGTTCCTAAGATGATTTCTGACATGTACTCTGGACACAATACCATTTCATTCAAGGGGTGCATCATCCAGATATTTGTCCTTCATGTTCTGGGTGGATCTGAGATGTTGCTGCTCATAGCCATGGCCTTGGACAGATACGTGGCCATATGCAAGCCCCTCCACTACCTGACCATCATGAGCCCACGCTTGTGCATTCTGCTTCTGTCTGGTGCTTGGGTTATTGGTCTCATTCACTCAGTGGCCCAGCTAGCTTTTGTTGTCTATTTGCCATTTTGTGGTCCAAATGAGATAGACAGCTTTTACTGTGATCTTCCTTGGTTTATCAAACTGTCCTGCATAGAAACCTATAGAATGGAGTTCTTAGTTACTGCTAACAGTGGATTCATTTCAACAGGCACCTTTTTCTTATTGATTATCTCCTATATCTTCATCCTGTTCACTGTATGGAAATGCTCTTCAAGTGATTTACCCAAGGCCCTCTCTACTCTCTCAGCTCACATCTCTGTGGTGGTTTTGTTCTTTGGACCATGCATTTTTGTCTACATGTGGCCATTTCCCACAGTTCCAGTGGATAAGTTTCTTGCCATTTAGGACTTCATGGTCACACCCATCCTGAATCCTACCATTTACACATTGAGGAACAAAGACATGAAGCTAGCAATAAGACTAAGTAGTAAACTCCTAACTCAGAGGAAAATGTTCTAAGCAACTCATGAGAACACAAATTACTTAATATTTTTAAATGACTCAGTTAATATAAATAGTTAAGTAATCGTAAAACATTTGTTGGCATCTCACAGTTGCTCAAAGTGTTTGCTGTATAGGACATTTTTGGACCATACATATCAATTATTCTGATACAGGAAGTCAAAAAATCTTGAGCAGTTCTGGTCAAAGTTAATAATAACTTGTTATGGCATAGTTCTCATTTGTAGGCTATTTTTATGCAATTTTAGACTTTCAGATGTAGAAAGTACAGTTTTGTGTTTTAGTTGTAATACTCCATTGATATTATTAAAATATTCACAAAATTCAGACAAGACTATTCTAATAACAGAATCATAATAGATGTTGATATTTTCCACTGTTTATGAATTGAAAGTCTCTTTTATAGAGCACAAATTTACTCTCAACAGATTTATTCTTTTAAAACATAGTAGCCATGACTTCTATATTTATTTTTACATTCATTAACAAATAATTTATGCTAAAAATGCTTTCATTTCTCATTGTGAGAGATGTACTTTTCCTGATTTAATTATGAGATTAAATTGAGTCAACACATTGTCTCTAAAGAACAAGTTATTTGCAACTGCGCTACATTCTTAAGATCCTTTTATAAGAAGTTAATAAAAGCATATACACTATAACTCTAGTATTTCTTTTTTTTTGCACAGAGAATCAGACTCAAGACTTTTTGTTGCCAGTCAGATACTTAGCCACTGAGCTATATCCCCAGACCCCGACTATAACCTTAGAATGTGCTGATAGCCTGAGAAGTCAGATGACCTGGGTTCAAATTTATTTACTTAGAGGTAACATATTCAAACCTCTGAAGAAATTCTGAAATATATAATTTTCCTTTGATTTAGGCTCAGGATCTAAGCTATTATATTTATATTTTGTCTGAAAGATAAAAAAATACATGAGAAAAAGGATTTAATATTTGGAGGCAAAAAATACAGATGGGACAAGTAGATTAAAGGCACTGTTGAGAGGGATGGAGAGTAAGGGGAGATTGATGCATTCTAGGCAGAAAAACAAGAGACAGTCTCAGAGAAAATTGTTCCCGGATGATGTTTATAATTCCTACTGTCACTTTTGTTTCAGTGTAAATTGACTGAAGCCCTTCCCAGTTGTTCTACAGTAGTAACACTTACATATATGTTGTCTGCCTTATACTTTTTGAGAAATGAGTATCTAAGAAACAATCAATGAATATTCTTTAAACTTTAGTAGATGTTGATATGATATGATCATTGTATGACAGGTATTATTTTTTTCAATCTCCAATTTTCATTTTAATTTAAAATTTTAAAATTTTGTAGTTTTAAGAGTTTTCTTTTGAAAGGTACACTGTAAATACAGATTTATGAATAATAAATGTTTTATTTAATATTTTTTCTATTATTAAAACATTATTTTCATTTCATTATACATAATTGTGAATTTGTATGATCCTAAGTGTACAATGTAATTACTTAACAAACATATATTTTTCTAGTTCTCACATAATAGGAAGCTCACCATGCTCCCTTTTGAACTTATTCATCCCATGCCTGAAAATTAACACCTTTGACCATCATCTTTTTCTTCCCAATCCTTTTGTCAATCCTGTTTCTATAAATGTAACTTCATAGATTGCACATTTATGTGAGATCATATAGTATTTTTCTATTTCTGTCTGACTTATATAACAGAATAATCCACTGTAAGTCTATTATATGGTTACAAATTGCAAGATTACCTAAATTCTGTTGTACGTAAAGTCAAAATTTCACAGGTGTGATGGTGCACACCTGTAATACCAGGACCTTGAAGGCTGAGCCAGGAGGATCGTTGTGAGTTCAAGAACTGCCTAGGCTACGAAGTAAGTTTGAGGCCAGCCTGAACTGCATAGTGAGACACTGTCTCAAAAAGAAACAGAATACTAACAAGAAAAGGGAAAGATAACCCATGTGCACAGTTTCCAAGAATTAACGTTATTAAAATGTCCATACTACTCAAGGCAATGCAATCTCTAACAATATTCTGGTGGCAATTTTTTACACAAAAAAATCTACAGTTTTCATAGAATAAAAAAAAACTCACAGCCAAAAAGATCTTAAACAAGAAGAACAAAGATGGAGGCATAACATTTCCCAATTGAAATTATATTATAAAGCAATATAGTCCAAACACTATGGTACTGGCATAAAATCAGTGATATGAACGAATAGAATATGTTGAGAGGTTAGAAATAAAGTCTAGAATCTATGGTGAACTATTATCTAACAAAGGCAAAAGGAATAATCATGAATTAAATATATCTCTTCCAGAAATATTTACATAGAAAAATGAAATCAACACTTAACATACACCATCTACAAAAATTAACTCAAATGGGATCATGGTTGGAATTGTTATGTAAAAACTACTCTTTCCAGATCCTTTGTTGGCATGTTTTCTATAGCCATTTGCCTTGTATAATTTATTTCTTGCTCAAGAAATGGCTGCTACATGCATGCATATTCGTATGTACAGATACGTGTGTGCGTGATCTTTGCAAACCCTAAATTCAATTTTCATTTGATTTTCAAGACAAGAAAATAGAACCAAATTTCCTTTTAAACTATGGGAGAATTCTAAATATTGCTACCCTGATCCATAATTATTCTTAGATTATGTTTATTCTAAACAGTCATAATCATATTTTTCCTGATCATGTTTATTTTTCTGTGCAAAAGGACAATTATTGATAATTTAGAGACCTTAGAGTAAGCATTGTAATATTGTGAGTCTCTGAAATAACCACTGAAATCCATACACTAACATTTTAGCCTCCTTATTGCAACTTTAATCTCTTTGTTTCTAAAGGTATAAATGGCTGGATTTAGGAGAGGGGTGATCACTGCATAAAACACAGCAAGAAATTTGTACACCCACATAATGCTGACTGGCCACAGATAGATGAAGATGCAGGGCCCAAAGAATAACACCACCACTGTGATGTGGGCAGTGCAGGTAGAAAGAGCCTTAGATGACCCACTCTTAGAGTGAAAGCACACAGTAAACAGAACATGAGAATACGATATAAGCAACAGAATGAAGCAGATGGCTGCCAGTACACCACTGTCAGCATTTATCAAAATTTCGAGAGTAGAGGTGTTAGTGCAAGCTAGCTTGATCACCAATGGAATATCACAAAAAAAGCTATCCAATTCTCTAGGTCCACAGAAGGGTAGCTTTAAAATAATAACTAGTTGGCTAATTGAATGTGCAAAGCCAATGATCCATGATGTCATCACTAACCCAATGCATTTATGTCTGTTCATGATACTAGAGTAATAGAGTGGTTTACAGATGGCTACATAGCGGTCATAGGCCATTGAAACAAGCAATACCATTTCACCTCCTCCAAAGAAGTGGCCAAAGAAAATCTGACACATACATTCTCCAAAGGAAATAGTTTTCTTTTCCTTGAGAAAGTCTGTGATCATTTTGGGGGTAGTGACTGAGGAAAGGCAGAAGTCAATGAAGGAGAGGTTTGCCAATAGGAAGTACATGGGGGAGTGGAGATGTGGATCAGTAATGATTATGACCACAATGAGGGCATTGCCCAAAAGGGTGATCAAATAAAGTGCAGAAAATGTGACTAGAAAGAAGCCCTGGAGCTCCCATGAGTCACAAAGCCCAAGAATAATGAATTTTGACACCACGGATTGGTTTACTTCTTCCATCTAATTTAGTTCTAAATCTATCTAAATGAAAAAGTAATTAGATTTTTTCTGAATATGTGAATCAAAAGAATTTCTTAAACATTACTAATAGAAGTGATTTCTAGGTTAATCACTTTTTAAAATTACCTTATTTTAAACCATTCACACACTCTATGACCCAGCAAGTCTATGATCAAGATCAGCTCTTCCACATGTATGAAAACACTATATACAAGTCTGTATTAATGCTCCTTGACAAAACACAGAATATTGTTCTGAACTAGAACTAACGAGGTTCTGCTCTATAAGATGATATAGAAATATCCAATAAAATTTAATAACTAAAGAAAAGTGCTTAGAAAGGGTTCATAGAGCATGCTTTACAAGGGGAAAAGCAAATAGAAATTTAGTTCAATACCTTGTAGGACTATGATAAAACTATATATGAAATTTTAAAAGGAGAAAATATAAGACACTAGTAACTTCAAGTGACTAGAGGCCAGAGATAGGTACAAATCTGGGTACATAAACATATGAAGGAATTGTGTACTTCTTATATTAGGCCATATTTTCATAGCTATAATTTTCTTGAATAAAGACACAGCAGTCATAAAAAATGATATAGCAGGAAACAAAATTATGATTGAGTTTAGTAGACCTGAGATTAAATAATATATGGTTTTTTTTTTGAGATAGGGTCTCACTGTGCAGCTTGTCAGGCTGGTCTTGAACTCACTTTGTAGTCTAGACTAGCTTTGAACTCGCAAGGAATCTCCTGCCTCAGCCTTGCAAGTGCTGGGTCTAGAGGCATGCACCACCACACCCGGCTGTATATGTTTTAAATAGTATATGTTTTAAAAGGTATGTTTTATTGTTTAGGAGCTGTTTTTGGAAAAATAGCCCCTATATGCAAGTTTAAAATATTCTTGAATTATTTAGCATATTATTGAAGGTCAATGATTATTCCACTGATGAATAAATTAATTAATTAAAATAGAGATATTAATACTAATTTTGATAAAATTAAACTATTTTCACCAATAAACACAGTTAAGTACAAGAGCACATAACCTAGTCATGGAAAAAATGGCAGAAAAGGTCCTGGATATAAAGAAAAGATTAATCATGAGCATTAGAAAGAGAAGTTCTCTGATTATGAGTTGCAAAGCTTATTAAACCTGTAAGGCTTAGCCCAAAACCTGAGGTCTGCCTCTAAACCTGAGGTCTGGCTTCTGAGGGTGAGCTTTCAGTATAGAACTCTAAATAGAATATACCAAGTGCCATTAAATTTCCATTCAAACAAGATGACATTTGCGAAACTGAAACTGGAAATATCTATGTGGTTTAAATAAACCAAAGTCTGTGGTTAAGTCTGAGACCAGGACTATGCATCAAATAATTGGAGACAAAGACACTAGTTACAAATTCAAAGACTTCTGCTATATATATATATCTAGAGTTCAGTAATTCTTTTTTTTTAGCACATGAAGAGTACAATCAAAACTGAGTTATAGACAAAGTGACAGGGAATTATTTGACATCATCATAGGTTAAATTTCTACTCATATCTGTTTTACAGAGAAGCTATGATATTTGAAATCATTATATCTCTCTTAACCATAACAGAATTCTTTTTGCAGTGTCACAGTAAATGGCATATAGTATGAGCCAACTGGGTTCCTAACAAATTACAGAAACTTTGTCTCTATTAATTTGACTACATAACACTATAGAAATCTAATTCTATAAAGCTGGAAAATAGATTCGTGTTCTTTTTCCTGCTAGTTTTGTCTCTTCCCCAACCTACTTTTTCCTTCCTCTTATCTTTCATTTCCTTCTCTTTGTATCTTCTTCCTCTTACTTCTTATTCTTCTTAATTTTCCTATCTCAGGGGCTTTACTAAAATTCATCAGCTAATTTCAACAGCCATTACTTTATCCTAAGGACTCATTTTCATCACCCTCTTTCAAAGTTAGTAATTAGATAGCTAGTTTGGTCTTGTTGCTGTCACTTTCATTCATTTCTAACTTGGGTGTGTTTTAAAACATTTTAAACACTATTTCACAATCACAGTAATAACTACACCCATTTTATTTTTTATTTGAAAGAGAAAATAACAATGATACAAAATTCCAAAACATGATAGTAGGAGAGTAACAATGGTTAGTATATTACTTATTGTTATCTTCAAAGTAGCTGCTCAGGCTGGACGTGGTGGTGCACACCTGTAACCCCAGCACACAGGTGGCTGAGGGAGGAGGATCTTTGCGAGTTTGAGATCTGCCTGGGCTACAAAATGAACTCAAGGCCAGTCCGAACTCCATAGTGAGACCCTGTCTCAAAAAACCAAAAAAGAGAGAAAAAAAAGTAGTCGCTTAGATTAGAAGATATAGGCATGAGAAAATGATCAAACAAGTGCAAACCTTTCTTTTCAATTAACTGATAGAAATTAGTAGCGAACCTATCTTAACTATCTTCTGTACATATATTTACTTTTACTTTTCCCTTCCTTCTTTTCTCCTTTGCTCCATCCCAGTTCCTCTTTCCTTTTGAACCGTTTCTTCCCATTTTCCAACACCTATTGTATATTTTGGATCTTATTTACTCTTTCAGCTTATTATACTGCTAGACTCATTTTACATCTGGAAAAAGTCAACAAAATAACGGTCCAAATTACTACAATTAGATGAAGATCTACTAGTTAATTTCTGGAAAATAACTTTGTTTAAATAAAAGTTTAACTTGTTTAAAAATAATATGATTTTCATGAGTCAGAAAAATGTTAATAAAACATTTCCTAAGAATACATCTACTATGAAAAGTTATGCCCCAATAGCTGAATGAAAAATATTCTACATATTTATAAAACCTACATTATTGCTGTTGTTTTTGGCATAATTGCCCCATACTTTCTACCTATGTAGTCTATATGTTCCCTCGTTGTTGGATATAATTGAAGATATTGACGTTACTGTTTGTATTCAACAGTGTTATCAGATACCAGACATGACAGGAAGAATAGAACTAGAACGTACCAGTTGTAAAAGAAGTTATTTTTGTTGTACTAGGAGAGCAACAAGCATGAATCAAGTACTTTCTTAATGTACACATTAAATACTACTGGGCATATCAGATGAAAAAGCATTAGATCTGAATGTTATATGTTATACCACAAATGTAAAATCCTGTGCATATTTACTTACCATATTATTTATTTCAAAAGTTGTTAATGTTTAGTTGAATACAAAATAGAAAATATTACTACCTGATTCATATTAATATCAATATTAAACATACTATTATAATTAACTCTGAAGCAGGAGTAGGTTTTTGATTCTAAAAGTATACATTTATTTATAAAAAAAAAACTTGAAGCAGAACTCTTTAAAGAAAATAAAAACTTAAGAAAATGGTACTGTTCCCATTTTTTGAAGATGCTAATTTCAGAGGTATATGAAAACTAATTCCTGTGTCTCCCTGCTCCTTCCCAGGTGCCAAAAACTTAATCTTCTGTGTAATTTAATGTTCACAATATCTCATGAAATGTCTTTTCCTCTGAAATTGACTCAGTATAACCTATTAGGACCCCAGAGCTGAGAAGGGGCCTGAAAGGGTGCACACCAGTGATTTCTGATTAGCATTTTGTGCTACTCTTCCTAATCTTCCCTTCCAAAAGCATGATTCCATTTCAGTAGCAAACACACTCACTTTTACAATTTTTGAGAGATTCTTCACTCCATATTTTAAGCACGTTTTGCCCAATATAAATTATTAATAATCAATTTTCTATTTGTGGAAATTTCCATTAATTACATTTACTTGTCTGCCTGTGTGAATCCCTTGACCTATGGAAACTATGAACCCTGATGGTTCTGAATTTATAAGAACAACTCTTCTTCAACCAAGTAATTTAGGAAGCTCTTTAACCTTTAACCAAGCATTCTCTTTGATGCTTTAGGGAGCCCAGAAGTCCCCAGATATAAGTGGAAGAACAAACATTTCGGGAAGCTCTGTAGTACTTTAAACCATCTCAATCAATATGCAAGGCAAGATGGTATTAAAAACATTGTAAAATTGTCCTAAGTATAATAAAACAAGAGAATTGAGGAATGTTAAGAATAAATAGAGTATAGAGTATATCTTACCAGAGAAATATCAGATCAGAAAAAATTATAGACTTTTCCCAAAAAGTATTACTCATATTCTAGCTTCAGTCTGAAATAAAATATTGCAACAAAAAATGCATTTTCTGCTATGACCAATGTTCATGAGAGTGAGGAGTATTTTTATGCAGTGGAGATGGTCTCTAGGGTAGGAAAATTTCATTATATATCATGCTCCTTTGGGACCTTGCAGTTTCTAAGCCTGTCTGAATTGAGAGTATCACCTGATAGTATGTCTGCTGTTTAAGACAAAAAGAAACTTGCTAACAGGAATAAAGCTTCTGTTAATATGGGTAAGTACAATTGAAAAATATTTATTTTTATAATGATTTTCTAAATAAATAAAACTATTACTTTATTTCAAAATAGTGTTGCTATCTCTCATCACAGAAGCCAGATGAGCTGTGGGAGTGGGACTGGATGGTTACTAGCAGAGGTGAGCTGCCCACTGAGGAGACCAACCATGCCTGTGCAGAATGGCACAGATTTAAATGGCACTGAGGATTTAGAGGGGGAAGGAGAAATGTGAAGGTCTCAAAAATAACCATGCTAACTTGAACAACATTCTAGGTTTAATAACTTTTATAAAAACTGGTATTATTCATATTCTTCAAAATTATAAAGCAAGAGTCTACCTTTTATTTTATCTTCATTTAAAAATTGTTGTTAAATTCTATTTTATTTTTCCAGATTCTAATACTTCAAAGTTTAAGAAACAAGTCTATTTATATCTTGTTATTCTTAGTACTTTTTCACTGGAAATCTTGTTTGTTCACATTCTCTTTTTATTTTAAAGAGAGTAAAAAATAATAAAAAATATAGAAATGATACAGAATTTCAAAAATCAAGATAATAGGAATTCAGCAATGGTTGTTATATTGCACAAAGTAATCTGAACAACTATTTTGTTTGTCCACATTCTGATGGGCACTGAACCAGTTTCCTTTCTGTGTAATTAAATAATTGTCTGTATATGTCAATCAATATACTTAGAGGAGTCCTGTTTGGAATGTATAGGGTATAGAATGGCAATTTAATATGCAATTTACTCAAAATTGATTTATGGTTAAATGTATTCCATTGACTATTATGACTGCTTTAATAGAACTAAAGAGAAATTGAAAGAATTTTTATTTAAAACATGTATCCATTTGTTCAAAAGTAAAAACGTCTTTAAAGGATCCTCATCATACTTTAGGAGGGGATCCTTGGGGCATAAAAAGAGATGTTGTTTAAGAATACCCATACTGGGCTTGACTTTCAACATGTGGGTGGTGAGTCCTCCACTTTATAAGCTGAAGAACAAGAAAAGAAAGCTTCCATGTCTTCAGACATAGGCTTGAAACATTTCTACACAAAGGTATAGTTGATTGTGTTTGAGAAAGGAAAAGCAAAAATAGCCATGCAACTATTTAGTCCATTTCCACTATAAGAATATTCTAGACAAAGTAAGGAATATCAATATTTAAATTGGCAGATACACAAAAGCTCTCTGTAATTGTAGTATATCTTCAGAATGACTTTCCATTGTTTATTTCCATCTCTTATAATTTTGCAGGACTTTTTTTTAATTTTAAAAGTAAAAGCACAAAAACATATTAACAAACAGACACAAAGTAGCTTAAGAAACAGTACAATCAAAACTGATTTACAAACAATGTGACATGGACTCAACAATGGTTGTTGCTTTACCTATTGATATCTTCGAAGTGTATATTCATGAACACAGATACAGACATGCGAAATTGATCAAACAATTAATCATCTCAATAACAGAAAAAAACAAAAACAAACAAACTAACGAACAAACAAAAGAAACCGGAAAGCATTAACAAAGAGACACAAAATAGAACAATAAGAGTAAGATCAGAATTGAATTACAGACAAAGCATCAGAAAACCAACAGTAGTTGCTGCTTTGCAAATTGATATCTTCAAAGTGTGTGCTCAGGATAACACATACAGACATACAAGACTGATCGAATAACCTGTCATCAACTATTCCTCAGCATTAACTGATATAATACAATAGTAGAACCATGTCAGCCCTCCTGCACATATGTATATACATATATACGTACATACATTTTTGCCTCTTTCTTTTCTCCTTTGCCTCGTCCCATCTGTTCTTTGCTTTTGAACAGATTTCCTTCATGTCTCTTAGTTTATATTCCACCCTCAGGTTCCTCCACCAGTGATACAATACATTGCCTGCTCATGTACCGCTGATTTATTTCACTTATGAGTATGGACTCCAGTTTTGACCACTTGCCTATGAAGACCCCAAAACTGTCTTTCTTTATAGCTGAATAATATTCCATTATATAAAAATGCCACAGATTTTAATCCAGTCTTCTATGGATGGACACTTGGGTTGCTTCCACATTTTAGCTACTACAAATTGCGCTGCTATAAACATGGGTGCACATATATCAGAGTGATATGATGTTTTCAGATCTTCTGGGAAAATACCCAGAAGGGGAATAGCTGGTTTGAATGGAACCTTTAGCCTCAGTTTGCTGAGAAATTACCAAACTGCTCTCCACAGTGGATGTACCAGTCTGCATTCCCACCAGGAGTGTAATAGAGTCCCTATTTCTCCACATCCTCGCCAGCATTGGTTATTGGATGATTTTTTCATACTGGCCAGTCTTACTGGGGTGAGAAGAAATTTTGATGTTGTTTTTATTTGCATTTCTCGAATGACTAAGGATGTAGAACATTTTCTCATATATTTATTTGCCATTTGTATTTCTTTATCTGAGAAGTGTGTATTCATCTCAGATGCCCATTTCTAGATTGGGGCTTTGAATTTGGAGAGGTACATGTTTTTTAATTCTTTGTATGTTCTAGATAGCAGTCCTTTGTCTGAGGGACAGCCAGCTAGGATTTTTTCCCAATTTGTGGGTTTTCTTTTTACTTTGCTGGTGATTTCTTTAGACGTACAAAAACTTTTCAGAAGGATGAGGTCCCAATTACTGATTCTTTGAAGTGTTTCCCTTGCACTTTCATTTTTGTTCAGGAACTCTCTGCATACTCCTATCTCTTCAAGATTTTTAACTACTTTCTCTTCCAATAGATTTAGAGTTTCTCTTTTAATGTTGAGGTCTGTGATCCATTTTGACCTGAGTTTGGTGCATGGTGATAGACTTGGGTCTATTTTCAGTTTTCGGCAAGAGGCAAGCCAGTTTTTCCAGCCCCGTTTGTTCAACAGGCCTTCTTTTTTCCAGTGAGTTTGGTTGAACCCTTTGTCAAATATTAGGTAGCTGAGTGGGTTTTTCGTTATGTTTGCATCTTCCAGTCTATTCCACTGACCGTCAGGTCTGTTTCTTAGCCAGTACCGGGTTGATTTTATTACAGTAGCTTTGTAGTATAATTTCAGGTCAGGGATTGTGATTCCACCTGACTTGTCCTTATTGCCCAGGATTGCTTTTGCTATTCTGGGTCTCTTCTGGTTCCAGATGAATTTGAGGCATATTTTCTCTAGATCTATGAGGTATGCTAAAGGTAGTTTAATGGGAATTGCATTGAATCTGTACAATAGTTTTGGTAGTATGGCCATTTTTACAATGTTAGTTCTTCCTAACCAAGAGCATGGTATGTTTTTCCATTTATTGAAATCCTCTTCAATCTCCTTTTTCAGAGTCTTGTAGTTTTCACCGAATAAATCTTTCACATTCTTTGTTAGATTGATTCCTAAGTATTTCAATTTCTTGGTTGTTATTGTAAAAGGTATAGTTTCCTCAATTTCTCTCTCAGTCTGTTTGTTGTTCGTGTGTAGGAATGCTATTGATTTTTGGGTGTTGACTTTGTATCCAGCTACGCTGCTGAATTTGTCGAATAATTGAGGAGTTTTCTTCTAGAGTTTTTGGGGTCCTCCATGTATAGTGTCATGTCATCTGAAAAAAGTGATAGCTTGACGTCTTCCTTTCCTATCCTTATTCCTTTTATTTCTCTCTCTTGTCTGATTGCTCTGTCTAATGCTTCCAGAACTATGTTGAATAGGAGTGGTGACGATGGACATCCTTGTCTTGTTCCTGACTTTAAAGTGAAAGTTTTCAGTTTATGTCCATTTAGTCTGATGTTGGCAGTTGGTTTGTTATAGATGGCTTTGATCAGATTGAGGTAGAGGCATTCTATTCCTATTTTTTCTACAGTTTTTAACATGAATGCATGTTGGACTTTATCGAAAGCCTTCTCTGCATCTATTGAGATGATCATGTGGTTTTTGTTTTTGACTGTATTAATATAGTGTATTACATTAATTGCTTTGCGAATATTGAACCATCCCTGCATTTTTTGAATGAATCCTACCTGGTCGTGGTGTATAATTTTCCTTATGATTCGCTGTAATCTATTTGCCAATATTTTGTTGAGTATCTTTGCATGTATGTTCATTAGAGAGATTGGCCTGTAGCTCTCTTTCTTGGTTGGGTCCCTCTCTGGTTTTGGTATCAGTATAATACTTGCCTCCAGAAATGTGTTGGGGAGAGTTGTTTCCTTTTCAATTTTATTGAAGAGTTTGAGGAGTGTTGGCATTAGATCTTCTCTGAATGTTTTATAGAATTTTGCTTTGAATCCATCAGGGCCTGAGCTTTTCTTTGTTGGTAAGTTCTTAATAATGTTTTCAATCTCATTAATAGATATTGGGTTGTTCAGGAGTTTTAAGTCTTCCTGATTCAATTTTGGTAATTTCTACCTTTCTGCGAATCTGTCCATTTCTTCTGTATTTTCTATCATATGGGAATACAGATTTTCAAAGTAGGTATTAATGAACTTTTGTATTTCTTTTGGATCTGGAGGGACTTCCTCTTTTTCATTCCTTATTGCATGAATTTGAGATCATTCCCTTCTTTTTTCGATAAGGTTGGCTAGGCGTTTATCAATTTTATTTATTCTTATGAAGAACCAACTCTTTGATTCACTACTTTTTTGTAGGGTTTTCTTCATTTCAATTGCATTAATTTCTGCCCTGAGTTTTATAATCTCCTCCCTTGTTTGGGCTCTTGCTTTGTCTTGTTGCTCTTTTTCTAAGAGTTTGAGGTGTATCACTACGTTATTTATTTGCTCTCTTTCTGTTTTCTTTGTATATGAGTTCATTGCTATAAATTTCCCTCTGAGGACTGCTTTCATTGCATCCCACAGATTCCAGTAGGTTGTACTTGCGTTTTCATTTATTTGTAGGTATTTTTTAATTTCTTCTTTAACTTCTTGTGACCCATTGGTTATTCAGGAGGTTGTTGTCTAATTTCCAAGTTTTTATGTGGTTTTTGGAGTTCTCTTTGTCATTAATTTCCAATTTCATTGGACTGTGGTCCAATAATATGCATGGGATAGCTTCAATTCTTTTGCATTTAGGTAGATATGCTCTATCGGCTAGAATGTGGTCTATTTTAGAGAAAGACCCATGTGCAGCTGAGAAAAATGTGTATTCTGATGTTGTGGGGTGGAACACTCTGTATACATCTACTAAGTCCATTTGTTCACAAATTTGGTTCAAGTCTGTTATTTCATTGCTAAATTTCTGTCCAGTTGACCTGTCTCTTTGTGTCACAGGGGTGTTTAGTTCCCCTGTTACAATAGTGTTATTAGTTAGTTGATTTTTCACGTCTGTTAAGATTTGACTTGTAACGTTAGGTGCTCCATGGTTTGGTGCATAAATGTTCAGGATTGTTACCTCTTCCTCTTGCAGCTTTCCCCTAACTAGTATGTCATGGCCTTCTTTATCTCTTTTGATTGTTTTTGGCTTGAAGTTTACATTGTTTGCAAACATAAAAGCTACCCCTGCTTTTTTCTGGGGACCTGTTGCATGGAGAATTTTTTCCAACCTTCAACTTTCAGCCTGTAGATTTCCTTTTGAGTAAAATGTGTTTACTTTATACAGCATATCGTTGGATTGTGTTCCTTAATCCACTCTTCCTGTCTTTTCCTTTTGACTTGTGAATTGAGGCCTTTTACATTAATGGTTATATGTTGGCTTATTCTAGTCATGTTATTTACTTGTTGTTGTTTACCTTCTTTTGCAGACTGTTTACTTGTTCTTTTTAGGGAGTTATTTCTATTCTTGCTCTTGGGATTGTGGTCTCTTTTTTCTCTGTCTAGAATATCTTTTAGGGCTTTATGCAATGGTGGTTTTGCACTAATGAATTTCTCCAGTTGTTCTTTGTCGTGGAAATATTTTATTTCTCCATTGAATTTGAGGGATAGTTTTGCAGGATACATGTGTCTGGGTTGGAAGTTGTTTTGTCTCAGAATCTGTAATACCTCTCTCTAAGCTCTTCTTGATTTCATGGTTTCCATTGAGAGGTCTGCTGTGATTCTGATGGGCTTTCCTTTATAGGTGATCTGTTTCTTTTCTCTAGCAGCTTTTAATATTGTGTTCTTTTGCTGGATATCTGGGATCTTGACTATTATATGTCTGTGTGTGTTTTTCTTTGGGTTATGGATCGTTGGGGTTCTATATGCATCAATTAACTGTACCTCAGTATCTTATACCTTGTTTGGGAAATTTTCTGCTATTATTTCTGCAAATATTCTTTTTATATCGTTTGTGTGGTCTCCTGCTGTTCCACTCACTCCTATTACTCAAATGCTATTGCGTTTTGCCTCATCTTGCAGCTGTTGGATTCATTTTTCTTGTGTCTTTCATAATTTTATGAGATCCTTCCTTTCACGCTGGTAAGCTGCCATGCTGTCTTCAAGGTCTGAAATTCTATCTTCGGTTTCATTTAAGCAGTTTTGCAAGCTTTCCGTGGAAATTTTCAAATCCTGGCATTCTCTTTGGACCTGTTTCATTCTTGGTAATTCATTCCTAAATTGCTCTTGTAACGTTTCCATTTATTTCCTATTTTCTTCTAATCTTTTATCTATTTCTTCTCTATGTGTACAGAACATTTCTTCCATTATAGTTTTTAGTTCATTTTTTGTCTGAGAGATCATTGCAGGTATGTGGCTTATTTCTGCTTTAAGCTCTTTTATGGCCTGTTGGAGTTGTTTCATTTCTGATGCAGTCGTTTCATAACTTGCAGGTATGTGGCTTCCTAGTTCCCCTGTATCCTCGCATTCAGGACTTGTTCTGGGTGGGGTTGAGGTCTGAGACTGCGTTTTGTTCTTCTGTCTTCCCATTTTTGGGTATCAGATTCAAAATATTGAGCAATAAATTACCCAGGCAGTTCACCAGGCAAAGGTCTGCTGCAGAGGCTGCTCCAATGACTCCTTCTCTTCGGGAGAAAGTCCCTTAAGCTTTCTGTTGAGAGTTCCGCTTAAAAGGCTGTTCAGATGCTGATTTCTAGGGTGAGCTTCTCCCTACCGAGAGACCTGGGTGAGGTGTGTAAGAACGCTCCCCCATCCTCCCAGGGTTCCCTGCAGGTATAGGGACGGATCTCCTCCCCCACTTGGTGATCCAGTAGCGAGCACAGATATATCACCAGTTTTCGGAGTCCCTGCAGGCAAGAAGGTTCCAAAGTGTCTTTTTTTTTGCACTATGCTCGCGATCCACCCCTCCCTGCCACTTCTGTTTCCTCACGCTCTCCGGGTCTGGGGGAGGGAACGCGATGCTCTGCTCCTCTGTGCTCCTCGTGCCACCTCGGCCAGGGACTGCAGGCCGCTGAGGGCCTTGGCTGTGTAGCCTGCCTGATGCGCGTGAGATCTGAGACTGTCCCACGTTGCCGCTGCTAAAAAGCCGATTTCTGACGGGAATCACTGGCGAGCTGTGCCCATTTGGGAGGCAGGAGTGATCGAGCTGGCTGTGCCCCCAGGGTGCTCAGACCCAGCCAAGCCACCTCCCCGTGGGGAGCTTCTCTGTTGCCCAGCGTTCGGGGTTTTCTCACATCTGGCCACTGCAATTTGGGCCACCCTACCATGTCTCCCCCGGCAGCTCAGAGAAACACGTTCAGTTTGAACTTCCCAGCCGAGGTCCTGGCATTCACGCTTGCCAAGTCTGTCTCAAGCTGGTGGTGTTTGTCAAGGAGGATCACTCCTTTGCTGCTCACCTGGTCGCCATCTTCCTGGAAGTCCTCTGCAGGATTTTTTGTAGGTAACCATTTCACTGGTCCTTATTGGGTTAATAACACTTAGTTATTGGGACTGATCATGCCCTTAATCTCCCAAATGAGTGGATGGGACTAAGGCGTAAATAATGACACAATTGAAATTATTTTCGGGCTCCAGTTTCAAGCCTATTACACTCAACCCTTCCCTGAGTGACCCTTATTTATTAGATTTTCAAATAAGAGAGGGAGATATTGAAGGAAATGCAGGAATCTGGGCAGGACTTGGGAAACCCATTGCAGAATTTTCCATGTAGTACTTATGTTAATTTAGTAGAATTATGTTAGCTCCAGGAAGGCCTTCACTGCAGGAGTGAGATGCCTGTAGCTATAGTCTCCTCTTAGCTAATGGGGGTTGCTGTAAAATATCCTCAACTGTGACCTTATCTTGTCCTTTAAGGCATCCCAACTTCACAGACCAATAGAGGCCTCAGAGGGGACAAGTGACTCATAGAGCTTCCTTTACTATGAGTCCACTGCCCTTTAAAGGACAAGGACCCAAGCCTCAGACAATGCCCAAGTAAGCATAGAAAGCTAATTGGTTCATATTAAATTCTGCTCAGAGCTGCTTCATAGTAGTTTCCATCAAGTCTTATTGCTGAAGAACTCTGTGTAGGTTCTAAATATCTGCTTAAACTTCATAGTCACTGTCCTATCTAGCAAAATTTATCCCATTCAGTATATGGGATATACTTAATTATATACTTATTATACTTAATTATACTTAATTATATTTATCCCATTGAGTATATGGGGTATATATCCCCTGAAGTAAATGAATCTTGTGCTTAAGTTTCATCAAGTAAGAAGAGACAATATTAGAGGATGGGCCCATCTCCTCAATTGTATGGGGCATTGGCATAGTTATTCTTTAAGAGGGAAAAGGGGATAGAAGCCTGAACAGGTCTTCCTTCGCTGTCCTCAGATCAAAGTTGGAAAAGCGGGAAGCCTTAGAAACCCTGATTTAGGAAAATTAATGTTTATGTAGCAAAAACTACTAAATTTACAGTTTTCTTAAAGTGGTTCCAATAACGTGATTTCAAACGTTTGTGCAACATGGAATCATAATGAAGGATGTCTGTACCTCTAATGTCAGATGAGCAAACTGGTTTCAATCGCTTATCAAACATCACCAAATGCTGCATTAAATGACTTGCTAAAACTGAAGGATAATTCAGTTCACCTTGGACCTGAGCATGCACTCCCAGGGCAGTGCTGTAATTGTCTATCTTCATTTTTTAAAAAGTGTTAACATCCACAGGTAACTAAGGAGTTACTGCAGTGCATATTAAGCAGTCAAACAGCCACTCTGTGAAGGTGATGATGAAAACTTAAATAACTCACTGATAAGTGTGAACCATGGAACCACAGCAATATTGACTGAGGCATGGAATTGAATCAGGTGATCAGGTTCAAAAAACCTAAGACAAAATTGTCCTTGATGACTTTTACTATTCTTTAGATGTTCCAGGTAGAAAAAAGAAGTAAATTTAAAATAATTAGTTATAAAAATAAGTTGCTGCCAACTTTAAAAGACTGTTAGGAAGAAGAGACAGATGCCTATGTATTGAATTAGATTAAGAAAATCCTATTCAAAAAAACATACATTCTATAACAAGAAATTGGCAGTAAGCAACCATTGAACAAAAGGCAACTGCCTTGTATGGTAGTAGGTACACACACACACACACACACACACACACACACACACACGAAGACAAATGTATTAATGAGGCTGCTATCTTCCGTTCAGCAGATTGCTTATAATTCATAGCTTGTGTTCCTTATGTAACTTCAGATGTGCTCCTTAAGGTAAGAGAAAGGCAACTAGAAATCATATATCTTATAGTACCTTTTTGATTTTGCATACCTTTTGAATAAGAAGTGAAAGTTATGGATTAAGACAACTTAAACTTGGTCTATGGGCTAGTATTTGAAAATAGACCATTTGTTATTTATTTGTTTAGGATCTTGACTAGTTTATATGTCCACCTGGATTAAGAATCTTAATGGCTTTACAATTTTTTATATGTTGTGCACCTTCTAGGAAACAAAATTCCTACACAATTAAAATGAGAAAAAATATAGCAAACTTCAGCTGTATTCATAGGATTTTAAATAAGGTCAGGATACTTGTGACCTGAATATTAAATGGGAATACAGTTTATTTTATGAAGCCAGGATTATTCTCAAACTAGAAGCAGATACAGGCATGCCATGAAAAGAAATTTACAGGCCAATATGTTTCCTGAACCTAGATCTGAAAATACTTAACAAAGCTTTTGCTAATCAAATCCAACAATGTATAAAAATTATACTCCACTGCCAAGAGTATATTTCTTTATGTAAAACTGGTTTTAGTATTTGGATATCAATTAAAGTAATTCATCAACAGGCTAAAGAAAGAAAATCACACAATTACATCAGCTGATCCATTAAAAGACTTTGTTTAATAAAATCCAAGCCCATTTATGAAAAATTTTCTCAGGAAATTAGAAGTAGAGGGAGCTCTCTTGAACATGGCAATGAACAATAAAAAACCAACAGTGAGCAACACACTTAACAATAAGAAACTAAACATTCGACTTAGCTCTATAGTTACGCTTTGTTAATCAATGCTGAATTCTATAACCCTGCTTTAATTGCCTATACATTCCAAAAAGAAACCAGATTGCAAAAGAAATATCCTATGATATAAATGGCCAGATTAATTCATAATGGAATAGAGACAACTATATTATACAGAACAACCCAAAATAATTATGTAGATAGCCTTATAAAGAAAGAGCATAATCCCATTCTATAAGTATGGGCAGAAGATAGCAACATCTTCACAATAAATAAAATATGGAAAGAGGAAAAGGTAATTTGAAGTAAGGGACCCTGACAACCACTACTTGAGTTAAATGATTAAGGTAAAAATCAACAGTTTTAAATCATGTTGAAATTTAATATTCCCTTTAGATTGCATGATAAAAATTACAGTTTATCTGTCATCTCCTCCATCACTTCCATAACCCTGATCTACTCATAAAAATCATCAAATAAATTATAGTCATGAAACATCCTAAAATATGGCCAGGACTCCTAAAGTTTTCAATGTCAACAAACACAAGAAAATCCTGGAAAAGGGTCACAGTCAAAAATAGCGCAGAGATGTGATAGCAAAAGTACCGTATTAGTCAGTTTTCCATTGCTGGGAGAAATTACCCAATGCTCACATCTTAAAGAAAGAGAAATTTGATTTGGGTTGTTGTTGACTCACACCGTTGTCAGCTGGCTCCAAGGCAAAAGGGCAAGATATATAAAGCTACTTAGTTCATGGGGTCTGGGAAGCAGACCAGTAGAACAGCGCTGCAGAGGAAGGGATCACATTTAAAGTACCCAAAGTGATAGCTCCATGACCCACTCAGGCACATTCAGAAGTGTGCTTTACTAATCTCCAAAAATCCACCAGGGCCAGCATTAAGCCTTATAGCTCTATAACTACCAGCTGGGGGACATGGTGGAGAGATGTGAGTGAGATGAAAGGGCTTGCATGACCCTACATCTATGCTGGCTGAAGCTCACTTGTTGTCTTTCCGAGGCTGGCTTCACTCTTGGCCTGTGACTTTCACTAGAAGATGTCCATGTACTTGGCAGTTCCAAATCCTGGGATCTCCATTGCACCCACGATTTCATTTCTAGAACATTCATTCACTGCCCTTCCAGGGGCACATTGCCTGATCTCTCAGGCCCTTATTTGAAATACGGTAGAAGTTTCCTGGACCCTACAGCTTTTACAAGGACATTCAGCAAAATTAAGAAAATCTTAACAAGTTATGGGTCTTAATTAATAAGTAATTAATATAGATTAATTATTTATAAAATGCATACCATACTAATTTAAAGTGCTAATAATAGAGGAAATTCCACAGGCTATGTGTCCTTTTTCTATATGCTCAATTTTTCTGTAAGTCCTACATTCCTAAAAGAATCAATTAAAGATAACAAAAAGGTACAAAATATAAATTTTTTAAAGAAAATGCTTAACAGTAGTTCATAGAGTGAGGTAGATGGGAGAGAGCTTTAGTTTTCACTTGACACTATTGTATATTTATTAAAATCATTTTATCATACATAATTTTCCTTTAGAATAAAACAAATAAAGGGAGAACAAAATTAGAGAAATCATGCTTCCCAAGTTCAAAACTTACTACACAACTATAGTAATATAAAAATGTGGCACTCACAATATACACATAGATCACTAGAACAGAACAGGATTCGAGAAATAACCCCATATGTACATGTACAGTAAATTATTCTTGAGAAAGTATGAAGACTGTCCAAGGGAGGAAAGGCTAGTCTTTTACACTAATGATACTGAAAGAAACTGAATACCCATGTGCAAAAAAATAAATAATAAAATAAATGAAGTCCAACCCTATTCCTCACATCACTTATGAGAAAATAAATTAACAAAAATAAAGATCTAAATGTAATAACTAACACTGCAAAACATTAAGGCAAATATTCATGCTGTTAAGCTTGCCTGTAAGTTGAGTTTGACATCAAAGCATAGGAGAAAGAAAAAATTAGATAAATTTGAGTACAACAAATTTTTTAAAATATGTATTAAAAGATACTACCAAGAGGATTAAAATAAAAAACACAGAATGGGGAATAATGTTTATAATCATATGCCTGGTAAGTGTCTTCAATTCAGAACATCTTTTTTGTACTGGGAATCAAACTCAGGACCTTGCACTTGCCAGGCAGGTGCTTATACCACTGAGATATATCCCTGGCTCAGAACATTTCAAAAATTCTTACAATTTAAGAATTAAAATGCAAATGATCAGTGAAGTTCTAGGTTACTATCACAGAGCTGCAGCAGCTCAGAGTGCAGGAAGCAGTGGACTCCATGGTGAAGAGTGTGGAAAGAAAACATCCGGAAGATACAGGAACCCATGTTCTTACATAGAAAAACTGCTGTCAGAACAACGGGGCATCCATGCAGCAGATTCGCCAATGCATTGATCACTGATACACATCTCAGAACTCCAGATTTGGTCACCACTGTGGCATGACCTTATTGTGGCAGTAAAGATCTCCTTCATATAGTTCTAGATCCCTCCAAGGTACGAGACTACACAGTTACCAACAAACTAACAGCTGCCTCCAACCTGCCTAGGACCTGGTGGATTTGCAAAAGAGGTATCTATTTGTAGCCAGCCTATTACCAGAAGAACGCCACACAATTTTCTGTAAGATATAGAGCAGCATCCATATCACTAATTTAGAAGGGAGCAAAATGGTGTCCAGACCTTAATTTTCCTTTTTGTTTTTTTTTTTTTTTTTTGGTATGCAAAGGCCTAAACTGGATTTAAGAAGTAAAGTTGAGGAGAGATTAGACCTCTGAAAGGCTCCTTATGTATATTTTTTCTAGCCATCAAGATAAGAATGTGCACTTCTTGAAATTCTTACACTGCATCTTATAGCCTAGAGACCATTTTTAAAATGTAAGAGTCAGTGTCATTCACAGTAAGACAGGCAGAGCTTCCTTTGCTGGTTTAAGGACCCTCAGAATTTTTGCAGTTTCAAATCCACTAAGATGTTTATTATTAAAAATAAATAAACAAAATAATTGTTCATAAATGTGAAAATATTTAAACACTTGTGCATTATTGCTGGAAATGTAAAGTCATACAGCCACCATGGAAATCAGTATGGCATTTCCTAAGAATGTTAGATATATCACATGACCCAAAATTCCACTGTAGGTATTTACCCAAAGCAGTTACAAATAGGTTTTCAAACAAAAATTTGTATATGAATAGCAGTCATATTTATAATAGCCAAAAGTAGAGACAATCTAGATGTTAGCTACTTGATGCATAAACAAATGTATGCTATATCCTTCCGATAGAATGTTATTTAACTAAACAAAAATAATGAGGTGCTGATACAGGCTTCAATATAGTTGAACCTTGAGAACAGTATGCTAAGTTTAAAAAAAGCCAGACAATAAAGTTCTCATACTGTTTGGCTTCCACTTATATGGAATATCAAGAGTAGAGAAATCTATACAGACAGCAGACTAGTAGTATCAGGAGAAGGAGAGAAAACTTGAGAGTGACTGATGCATGGATATGAGGTTTCCTTTGAGAATAATGAAAATATTTTAGTATTTGGTGGAAGTGATGACTTCACAAAATTCTCAATATGCTAAATACCACTGAATTCTATCCTTAAAATGATGAATTTTATTTTATTTGAATTTTAACTCAATAAAATAAAATTAAAACTAAAATAAAGAAATGGGGAAATAGTTTACATTCTGAAGTAATATTTAATCACTCAACTTGGCTTAATAACACTTTCAAAATCATACTTGACATGGGTTCATCATTCCCTTTGCTTGATATTAAATAAAAACATACTTTGATTTGAAATAAAATTATAATTAAAACACTAATTTGTTTTAAATCCTGCATGTTAGGTGTTACATAAAATGGGCTAAAAACAGTAAAATGGAATAATTCATTTTTCATTAAGAAAAATTGAGCTTGTCAAAACAGTGCAGTGAGGAGTTCATGCTATATACAATATTAAATGGGTGTGACTAATGAGGTGCCACATGATCTATCTGTGTATATATTGTTTGTCAAGGCTATGCTTTTTCCACTAATATTAGTCTAAGCCAGATTTATGAATAGATAATAAAATGTCACATGTGGATTTTTGAGGTATTTTATTAGACATGGTTTCCTATAATTTCGATTTAGTTTCTTAATGAAACTTCCAGTCCTTTTTCCTTTTAAGGCAATAAAGGTTCAGAAGTAGAATTCCCATGATAAATTACCTGGAGACTCAGATCATAGGCCACCAGCTGTTGTTTGGTTGTTGTTAGAGCTAAAGCAGCTGTGAAAAGCACAGCGTATCTTAAGAGATCTAAGAATAGTGGAAATACTGCCTCCTGGCATCTATTCTTGGGCAGGGTGGGAGGGTACAGGTAAGTGTTACAATTAAAGTCAATAGCCTAAATATGTCATCAGTTATTTTTCCTTATATAGGTAATGCATAGTGTTAAAATTCATACTCATATTGCTTTGTAATTCTCATGTCTAGTACATTTATTAAACAACTACACATGCCTATTTCCAAGAGAAAATTTAATTTGTCATTTCATCGTAAACCTCATTCTATCTTGATTTGCAGGAAATATCTGGGTATATATTTTATGAGTCTAAAGACTTAGAGAAGATTTTGGAAATGTGTTTTACAATGTATTAACTCAGATCTACTATATGTGTGTGATAATTTCCAGAGAAAGAATTGCTTTTAATATTCTGGCACAATCAGTTTTCAATGGGATCCAGACATAGGATAAATTTTTTCTTAAAAAACTATGGGCATCACTTATCTATCCATTTAAATACTAATGCACAGTCACATCCATCCCACCACACAGCTCTCTATCAAACTCGCAACCCTTACTATGGGCTGGAATTTATGAAGGAGATGCAGTCCTTGCTCTCAAGAATTTCATGCTTTAAGTAGTGGAGACAAGGAGAGTATTGTGAATTACATTATGAAACAGGTAATATAAGAGGTTTGAGGGTATGATGTATAAACCCGAAGGAGAAATATCTAACCCATACTGGAGTAGAAAAAAGAGATGTCCTTGATGAATTGATGCATGAGATGAAATTTTTACAATGAGAAATAATCAGTTAAATGAATAATACTTTTTAAAGTGTGAGTGCATTCATGAAAGAACAAAGAGCAGTCACACAGTTTAACAGGTCTGAGGTTAACAGAACAGATAAGAGGCTGAGCAGAAGTGCATTCACCAATGCCCAGCACTTTATTGCCATCCTGAGGTGTTCTTTAAGCAAGAGTAGCCAAGAGTAGACTCAGAAACCCCCCATTGCTGTCCCATGTTAAGCCCCTCGCTTTTAACCTAAGAGTGTCCCTTCTTGCTCTCTTCTCCTGGTCCTGTCCTGTCCCTGTCCATGTCCCTTCTCTCTCCCCCATGCTCCCGTCTTTGTCTTTCATCTCCTTCCTTACTTGTATCAAGCAGCTGAAGAGTAAATTCATTTTAAACAGTCTGGTCAGAGTGGAGGAACGTGAGGTTTTATCTTAGGCAAATTTTCTTATGGAGAACATTTTCCCTTAAGTAACATTGTGATTTTGTAAAACAACAATTGTTCTCATACTTACAAAATGTTATTTTTAAATGCTTTTCTCAGGGATTCTGACACCAGCAAATTAAATTTACAGGGATACTCGTCTTGAACCTTTTATTTTGTGCTATTAAAAAACAATTTTTAACAATGCAAGCATGTTTTAGATCATTTAAATAACATAAATATGGACTTGGGAAATGAAATCCTACTTTTCAAGATTCACCATAAGTATACTTTCTTGGAGAACACTGTTTACTTAAGCATTCATATAAAGTATCACATTATTATGTTTTATTTTTATTCTCTTGTTTATTGTTTATATAAGAATCATTCTAGACCTGCATATGCAGGTCTTTGAATGATTTTAATAGCTTTATTCCATTGCAAATATGTACAGTGATGTGATCAAGACAGTCACTATTTACTGACATGTTTTAGTCACATTCTACTATATATTTGTATGTATATAAATAAACATGTTTTATATATAAACATCTACCCTTGTGCTAGTATATCTAGAAATAGATTTTTACATTTCAAAAGATGACAAATATTTTCAATTTACAGCACCTTAAAGAAATATACAGGTAATTTCTATTTTAAAAATCTCAAAAATACTGGGATTTATGTTTCTTCTCTCTTTTCTCTCTCCTTATATTTCTCTCTTTCTATTTCCCTATGGATTGGTAAAAGAAAACACAAAGAAACATCCTGATGACTGATGAGGGCACACTTCAGGAAATATGTTTATTGATAAACTGTATGTGTTCTCCCTGTTTAGAGTATCTGTGCATACCTTCCTAATTTCTGAGACAAGAGCTCTTTGTGGAGACAATGTACTGAATTTTTCTATGATTCATTATATTCTGATTGACTGATGGCAATACTTTGCCTTTCTTTGAAAAGAGAGAGGTTTTCATCTCTTTTTTGAGGTTGGTCTCACTATGTAGTTCGTGGAGGCATTGAACTTACTTTGTAGCCCAGGTTGACCTCAAACTCACCGTGATCCTACTGCCTTAGCCTCCTGAATGCTGAGATTAAAGGCGTGCATCACCATGTCTGGCCCTGATGAGAGTTTGGTAAATAATAAAATTTTAAGCATTTAAAAAATAAATAACAGAAACAAAAACAAATTACCCATTTTTCTATCACTCAAGAAACTAATCAGTCAGTGTTGCTTTCTAACTGAAATTTTTAGGTGATTACTAAACATTTTCATTTATTTTGCATATTCTGGAACCCATAGATTTTTGTAATTCATAACATGCATATTTTAATTCTACATATTGCATTCTGGAACTTTTAAATAGATACATGTCTGAGGTACTTGTAAGACACACCAGTTGTTATTCACCCTACAGCTTTTCATTTAGTCCTTCCCTGTTTTATCCCAGCTATTCCCTATAAAATGTCCCCATTGCCAGAGACCTTCCAGTGCCAGTTCCTTGACAAAGTCAATATTGGCAGCGGGTATCTGCAAAGCAGGACCCGTATAGGATGGTGCGTGGCCTCTCTCTACTCTCTATTAATCATAGCTTTCCAGATAATTCACTGTGCTGTATAAAGAATAGTTGGGGACCTGAAGGATCAGAACTGAAAGTAGTTAAGGAATCAGAGCCCAGAATGAAAGGCACCCCTTTACAGTTGAAAGGGGAAGAAAAAGCCACAACAGAAATTTGTGTCAGTCCCCTATCTCCTGTGTGGCAATGTTCTCTCACAGATACAGGAGGGGAGATGCGCAGGCCTCCATGAATGAGAAAATGTTAGGTGAACACCCTGTGTGTGCTCCACTGGCTCTACATGGAGATATTATAATGTGGGTCCTGTTGTCCAGCAGACAAGTGAACAATTCTTTGAAAAATTATTCCTAATCAAGAACACCTAGTGACTGATCCTTTTGCCTCCTTTTATGTGCTTTAGAAAAGTTTATTTCCTGCTAGGGTTGTGGCTGGATGGTTGATTAAACATGTCTGAATCTGTAACTAAAATAGAAACCTCACTGTATCTAAGAGTTTTATATATAATTGCAAAAGCAAAAAACATTTCTCTGTGTCAGAGGAGGCTTGCTCTCCTGTCTCACAAGAAGGACCTGCGGTGTCTCTTTTTGTCCCTTTGCGGCGTCATTCCCTCCTGCAGGAATCTCCTGGACCTGCTACTGCAGGATCGTGTCCCACCTCCCCCCAGCACCCTCATGGAAAGGCCTATCACATTCCTCTTGCAATGTTTGTCCTGGCTACAGTGCCTGCTCTATGGCAATACTCCTTAGAATGCTAAGGCCTGTGTCAGAGGATGGTAGTGGCTATATAAGTGGGCAATCCGTGGTGCTCTCAAGTGTAGACAGATCGTTTATAGTGTTTAGCTGCTTAAAGATAAAAAAGTTTAGAAAATTACATAAAGAAAAAGTAAGTTATCATGTCATAGATTGAACTCTATAAAATTGATGATATTTGACCATATTTTTATGTACTAAAACAATAATTTCATATTTTTACCTAATAAGTGTGACTGTCAATTTATTTATATAAATATTAAAAATAAGCATCTGTTAGTCTTTGTTTAGTCAATTTTTTAAAAAATAAGATTCCTATAGTTTATAACTTGTAACCTTCACTTTCTACTCAACTGTACTTACTTAATATTCTGTGTACTGACTTTTGTCTCCGTCTATGAGATTGAATTCATTCTCCAGTTGGAAGTACCTAGCCTAGGCATTTAGTTTATTTATATTTTTCTTTCTATAAATGTGTATGTAATGTGCTCTTATAGCTTATTTTCAGTTCATCTGTCATTAATTCATTAATCAAATTTTCTTGAAGTAGTTTGTTAGTCGTGAGTAAAGAATTTTACATTTTGAGCTCTCCTTTAAATTTGCCTTCTGTAGACATTGCATCCGTTTGCACTATCATTAACAGCACATGAGCATCCGTTTTCAGAGCCTCATCCACAATAAATTACAACTTTTAAAGACTTTGGTAATTTATCATCTACAACATAGCACCCATAGTATCCTACTTAAATTTCTTTGATTGCATGAGTTATACTTTCACTATGATTAATGAGTATTCATATTTCAGCTTTGCAATAAACTCTTTTTATTTTAAAATCGATTTCCCTTCTTTTCTTTAATCATATGGAAGAAGTAATTTTGAATCAACTTTCTTGATCATCTGAAATTTTGAAACTGTTTTCAACAATAATATAAAATACTTATATGTTTGAAGTATTTATGTATCCATAAAAATAGCTGTGTATATTATATATACTGCCTTTTATAGTTCAACCTGTACACATAAAATTTCTATTTAAATGGTTTGGACACTATCATTTATTTGATGTTTGTGAATGTAGCTATACAATTAAGAATGAATTTTACAACCTAGTATTCATCTGAGCATTCTTGTATCTCTTCATGGTTTTTTTCTGTTTTTAACATTTTAATATATATGTCAAACTCCTATAAGCTTATGTTGAGAAGCATGTTCTGTATTTTTAAAGTTTTAACTGTGAGGACCATTGATTGAATGATTTCATCCTGCTTATCTAATATTACATGGATTTTCAGTACCTTTCTGATAGTTACTACCAGTTATTTAGTCCTTTCATTCCATTCTTTACATTGTGACAATTTGAAAGCAGAAATATGATCAGGCTACTGTTTAAAATCACACAATGTCTCCTTACTACTTATAGTAAAAGGCAAAATTCTCATTCTGTTTACTGTTCAGGGGTATCCCACCCCAATTAGCAGAATGTGAGCAAATACCCTGTTAAAAATCACATTGTTCCCATAATACTCTGTTCTTTTCCCTAAAATCAATTTAAAAGGATATATGTATTATGGCTATTTATTCAGCTCAACATGATGTCATGGTTAGTATTGCATCTGAGAATTTGAAGTATTTCCTGGCATATAGTACATAATTAGAAAAATTTGTTGGTTGGATAAACAAATACAATGAATGTAAATTTTTCCAAAATTCACTATGGCAAACAAACAAAAATATGTACTTTTCTTTAATTCAAAATTTGAAAATAACTCAAATCAATTTCTTTTCATATCTATTTTAATTTCTTTTATATTTTTTTCTAGGTAATACCAGACAAAATCAATGTATGAAGAAAATTACACTGAGGGGTCTGTATTTGTGTTTCTGAGACTCTCTGCCTCTAGACACATACAGCTTTTTCTCCCTACCTTCTCTACAGTGTTTTATATATGAAATTTTCTAGGAAACACCCTTGTTGTATTTACAGTGGTCTTTGACCCTCAGTTACATTTTCTCATGTGCTTCTTTTTAGGCCACCTTTCATTCATTGATTTATTTCTTTTTTTTAACAGCTCCTAAGATGATTTCTGACATATACTCTGGGCACAATACCATTCCATTCAAGGGGTTCATCATCCAGATATTTATCCCTCATGTGCTGAGATGGTGCTGCTCATAGCCATGGCCCTAGACAGATATGTGGCCATATGTGAGCCCCTCCTCTACCTGACCATCATGAGCCCACAGCTGTGTATTTTGCTTCTTCTGGTGCTAGGTCTCATTCACTCAGTGACCCAGCTAGCTTTTGTTGTCCATTTGCAATTTTGTGGTCCAAATGAGATAGATAGCTTTTATTGGGATCTTCCTCAATTTATAAAGCTTGTCTGCTTAAAGACCTACAGAATGGAGTTCATAGTTACTGCTAATAGTGGATTCTTTTTTACAGGTGCCTTCTTTTTACTGATTATCTCCTATATCTTCATCCTGTTCACTGTATGAAAACACTCTTCTGGAGGGTCATCCAAGGCACTCTCTACTCTGTCAGCTCACATCTCTGCAGTGGCTTTGTCCTTTGGACCATGCATTTTTTTTTATATGTGGCCATTTCCTACAGTGCCGGTGTATAAATTTCTAGCCATTTTGGACTTCCTGATTACACCCATCCTGAATCCTTCGATTTACACACTGAGGAACAGAGACAGGAATCTGGCAATGAGAAAACTCATTATTCAGCTACTGAGTCTGAGGAAAATTTCCTAAATAATTTGGAAGAACACAAATGATGCTTTCCGTAAGCTCTTAGGACTCTGTTAACTTGAGCCAATTTATTGTCATTTAGAACTTCAGAGACTTTGGGTAGTTCATTTAAGATGTATAACCAGTAGCTTGCTTACATGTATAGTTGGTTATCTATGGGCAATTTTATGTAGGTTAGAGTTTAAAATATACTTTTGATGTATACCATATTTTGATTATTCCATAAAAACTACTTGTTCTGTTTGTTTGGTTGGTTAGGTTTGGTTTTCTGAGACAGGTTCTCACGATGTAGTTCAGGCTGACCTTGAACTCACTATTTAACCCAGTGTGACCTCAAACTTCTGCCAATTCCCCTGTCCCAATCTCCCGAGTGCTGTAATTATAGGCATACATCACACATAAAGCAGAAAAACTAAAAGATTTAGTTTATATATACAATCCATTGTATATGTTTACAGAGCTATTTGTTTAAATTTATATTTTCTTCTCTTATTGGGTTAAAATATTCTAATCTAAACACTATAGTTTTTATCATCACAACATTTGGGAACCAAGGCAGGTTGACATGGTATATCAAGCAGCTTTATGTGCTCTGATCTTTATTTTATTGCTTATGCTAATAAATGTACTCAATAACATAAACATAATTTTAGAAAGTTTAATTTGCTTAACAAAATAAGAAATGCTTTGTAAATAATAAAGTTGATGGGGAAACAATTGTATTTTGAATGCCATTTGGATGTGATCACTATGAGGACAAAATTTGTTTTGTATCCCTCAAACTTGATCATAACCTTGCCCTTAAACGTGAACTGTGAGGAAAAGTAGAAAATTTAGAAATGATATTAAGCCATCAAAGTAAAATTAACCTTAAATTTTTAAAATGTTAGTGAGGGGAACCTCAGATATAGTCTCACTTAACAATTGATAAAATACCGGAAAGAATACAAATCTTTTTCAGTGACTCCTATGCCTGCTAAATCAACCAGCATATTGAACAAAATGGTACCCTTTGGAAAGTTTTAATTTTTGACATTGCCATCTCATATTAGGGTGTAGTTTACTTCCCTATCACTGACATTGTATTGGTCATCTTATAGGAATGGAATTTTACGTAATATCTTCCACAGTGTTCCCTTTTCATGTCTGAAAATATAAATAGATTAAATTTAAATGTTTTATGTAAGACTGAATCTTAAATTCTTTTAGTAATACTTCTCTATCTCGAAAATGTAATCATAAATTGTTTTCAATAATCTGGAATATCAATTTAATTTATAATATTCAAGTGCTTTAGCAAATAAAATATTTTCCACAGTAATTGCAAGAAGGGTGCACATAAGTTTAAAAAGTTGCCTAGTCAGTGGACATCCTTCTCTTGTTCCTGACTTTAAACTGAAAGCTTTTAGTTTTTCTCCATTTAATATGATGCTGGCTGTTGGTTTGTCATAGATGGCTCGATCAGGTTGAGGTAAAGGCCATCTATTCCTATTTTCCATAGGGTTTTTATCATGAATGCAGGTTGGACTTTGTTGAAATCATTTTCCATATCTATTGAGATGCTCACGTGGTTTTTCTCTTTGGCTCTATCGATATGGTGTATTATATTAATTGATTTGTGAGTATTGAACCATCCCCACATTCCTGGAATGAATCCAGCCTGGTCATGGTGTATAATTTTATGATTCACTGCATTCTATTGGCTCATATTTTATTATCTTCGCATCTAGGTTCACTAGGGAAATTGGCCTATACTTCTCTTTCTTTGTGGATATTTCTCAGGTTTTGGTATCAGTATAATACATGCCTCCAGAAATGACTTAGGGAGAATTGCTTCCTTTCAATTTCACTGAAGAGGTTGTGGAGTGTTGGCATTAAATGTTCTCTGAATATTTTATAGAATTCTACTGTGAATCCATCATGACCTGGGCTTTTTTTGTCAGTAAGTTTTTAATCTGGTTTTCAATCTCATTAATTGATATCAGGTTTTTCAAGATATTTATAACTTCCTGATTGAACTTTGGTAATTCATACATATCTAGCAATCTGTGCATTTCTTCCTCATACATATCTAGCAATCTGTCTATGTTTTCTGTCCTATGGGAGTAAAGATTTTCAAAGTAGGTATTAATGATCTTTTGAATTTCTGTAGGATTTGTACTGATTTCATCCTTTTCATTCCCTATTGCATGAATTTGAGTTTCTTTTTTTGATAAGGTTGGCTAGGGGTTTATGAATTTTATTTATTCTTTCAAAGAACCAACTCCTTGACACATTTCCTTTTTGTAGTGTTTTCTTTGTCTCAATTGCATCAAGTTCTGCCCTGATCTTTATAATCTCCTCCCTTCTTTGGGCTTTGAACTTGACTTGGTCTTCTTTTTCTAAAAGTTTGAGGTGCAGCATTAAGCTATTTATTTGTTCTCTTTCTGTTTCCCTTATGTGTGAGTTCACCACTATAAATTTCCCTCTGAGAACTGCTTTCAAGCATCCTACAGATTCCAGTAGGTTGTATTTGCATTTTCGTTTGTTTGTAGGTATTTTTCAATTTCTTTTTTAATTTCTTCTGTGACCCATTGCTTGTTCAGGAAGATGTTGTATAATTTCCAATTCTTTATGGTGTTGTTGGAGTTCCTTTTGTCATTAATTTCCAATTTGATTGCACTGTGGTCACATAATATGCATGTAATAATTACAATTCTTTTGCATTTAGGTAGATATGCTGTACTGGCTGGAATATGGTCAATTTTAGAGAAAGTCCCATGTGCAGCTGAGAAAAAAATGTATTGTGATGTTCTGGGGTCAAAGTGTATTCTGATGTTGTGGGGTGGAATATGTCTACTAAGTCCATTTGTTCGCAGATTTGGTTCAGGTCTGTTATTTCTTTGCTGATTTTTTGTGTAGTTGACCTGTCTCTTTGCATCAAAGGGGTGTTTAGTTCCCCTATAACAATAGTGTCATTGATTATTTGGATGTCCACTGTCACCATTCCTATTCAACATGATTCTGAAGCATAAGTCAGAGCAAATAGAGAAGAGAGACAAATAAAAGGAATAGGAAAGGAAGAAGTAAAACTATCACTATCTGCAGATGACATGATGCTTTACATGGAAAACCCCAAACACTTCACAAGAAGACTGCTTGAAGTAATTGACAAATTCAGCAGTGTAGCTGGATACAAAGTCAACACCTAAAAATCAATAGTATTCCTATATACAAACAGCAAACAGGCTGAGAGAGAAATTAAGGAAACCATACTTTTCACAATAGCATTGAGGAAATTGAAATATTTGGGAATAAATCTCACAAAAGAAACAAAATATCTATTCAATGAAAACTATAGTACTCTGAAAAAAGAGCTTGAGGAGGATTTCAAAAAAAATGGAGAAACATTCCTTGCTCACGGATAGGAAGAACGAACATTGTGAAAATGACCATACTACCAAAGTTGTTGTTCAGATTCAATGCAATTCCCATTCAACTACCATTAGCATACCTCGCAGATCTAGAGAAAACATTCCTTCAATTAATCCGGAACCAGAAGAAACCCAGAACAGCAAGAGCGATCCTGGGCAACAAAGACAAGTCAGGAGGAATCACAATCCCTGACCTGAAATTTTACTGCAAAGCTACTGTAATAAAATCCACCTGACACTGGGTAAAAAACAGGCCTGAGGATGAGTGGAGCAGACTGGAAGATGCAGCCACCAGGGCAAACACTCAGCCGCCTAATCTTTCACAAAGAGGTCCAAGAAACCCGCTGTAAGAAAGACGGTCTCTTTAATACATGGTGCTGGGAAAATTGGCTTGCAACTTGCAGAAGACTGAAAATAGACCCAAGTCTATCACTGTGCACCAAACTGAAGTCAAAATGGCTCACATTTCTCAATATTAAAACAGTAACACTAAACCTAGTGGAAGGGAAAGTAGGTAAATATCTTGAAGACATGCGAGTAGGTAGAGATTTCATGAACAAACATCAAACAGCAAGATGAACACTTCAAAGAATCAACAACTGGGACCTCATCCTACTGAAAAGATTTTGCATCTCTAAAGACATTACTAGCAGAGTAAATAGAAAACCAACAAATTGCGAAAAAATTGTAGCTCAATGTCCCTCAGACAAAGGTCTTCTATCTAGAACATATTGAGAATTATAAACATGAACCTGTCCAAATTCAAAGACCCAATCCTAAAATGGGCAGCTGATATGAATACACACTTCTCAGATTAAGATATACAAATGGCAAATAAATACATGAAAAAATGTTCAACATCATTAGTCATTTGAGAAGTGCAAATTAAAACAAAATTGAGATTTCATCTCACACCAGTAAGAATGGCTAGCATTCACAAATCAACCAGTAACAAATGCTGGTGAGGCTGTGGAGAAATAGGAACCCTTCTGCACTGCTGGTGAGAATACAGACTGGTGAAACCACTGTGGAAATTGGTTTGGAGATTCCTCAGCAAACTAGTCCTAGAGGTCCCATTCAATCCAGCTATTCCTCTTCTGGGTCTTTTCCCAAAAGATGTGAACACATCATATTACAGTGATATATGTGCACCCATGTTTATAGCATTGCAAATTTGTAAAAGCTAAATCTTGGAAACGTTCCAAATGTCTCTTCACTGAGGACTGGATAAAAAAACTGTGGTATTTTTACATAATGGAATATGAGCTATAAAGAAAGATGATCTTGAGTCTTTTATAGGTAAATAGTCACAACTAGAGAGCATACTCATAAGTGAAATAAATCAGATGTGCATGCGTAAGCAGCGTATTGTATCACTGATGTACAAACCTGAAAGTGTGAATATAAATTAGGAGGTATGATAAGCAGTGTGAATTAAAGACAACTGCTTGAAAGTAGGGAGCAGCTGGGATGGGGTGAGGGAGAAATGGAAGAAGAGAATAACTATGTATGAATGTACATATGTTCAGTATGGCTACCATAGTTGTACTTATGTTGCCTTATTGTAAGGAACAGTTATTGATTAATTGTCTGATTAGTCTTGCATATCTGTATTTGTTTTCCTGAGTATACACTTCAAAGTTATAGACATTTAATTTAAAAATCTTTATTAATTCCCTGTCACCTTATCTGTAATTCAGTTTTGATTGTACTATTCTGGTGCTCCTTTGTAAATGGCTGTCTGTTCATTGATTTGTTTTTGTTGTTTTACTTTTTAAAATAAAAAAGAGTTGCTTAGCCATGTGTTCCCATACCACAGGCCTATTTTCAAATGAAGTAGCTAGAAGTTAATTTGCAAAGTACTTTGAAGGCACTGAAAATTGTTTTATGATTTGTTTTATTTTTAAATATATTTTCTGTCAGTGTTTAGGAAACATTATTGAGATGGTCAACATTTCAAGCTGTACATTGAGGACTCGAATGCCGGAATTCTGCTAAGGAATTTGGTTTCCTGGAGTCAGCAGATTAAGAAAATTCTGAGAAATCCAAGGACTAATGGCAGACTTGATTTAACCATCAAACTCAAGGTGGTAATAAGTATTACAAGGATTAATGCTATGGATTGAATTTTGTGCCTCCTATTCATACATTGCAATTTCAATACCAGTACCTCTGCAAATAACCCTTCTTGGAGATAAGAGTTTAAGAAGTGATTAATACGAAATGGGATATGAAGTAGATCCTAATCCAATATTAGTGATATCCCTAAAGAAAAGAAGGAAGTACTAGAGGTGTTCAAGTATGGAGAAAAGGCCATTTGAAGACATATCAAGGTGGCCATCCATAAGTCAAGGAGAAAGAGAGAAAGCTTAGAAGAAATCAAAATTGTGATTTCCTTCACCTTCATTTTATTCTCTAGGATGGTAATAAAACTAATTTCTGTTGTTTTGTCACTTGCTTTCTGATAGTATGAATAATTGGAATATAAGTTATTTAGCAATGTTTCAGGATACAAGATATATATATATATATATATATATATATGTATACAGTTTATTGCTTTCCAAATCAGCAATAAAAGGTGAAGAATTTCAAATTAAAAGCAATAGGAATTATAAAAACTATAATAGTAAACTCAAAATGAAATATTTAAGTATAATCTAACAAAACAGCTCCATCTTTATTATGGTGAAAACTTCCAAACTCTGATGAAAGAAATCAAATAATAGAAAGATTTATTCCAAATTCACGGATAGGCAGACTCAATATCACCAATATGTTCATTTTTTTCAGTGAGGTCTATATGTCCATTGCCATACCAGTAAAAATCCTGCCAAAGTATTTTGTGACATTGAAGAAGTGCTCAAAAGTGGAGAGAGGCAATATCACCTTGTCTCAGTTGCTGTTGATTTACGTACTGTCTTGAGCTCTGGTAATGGCAATTCTCTTTTTTCTCCTTTAAAATTTTGCTGGCTGTTTTATGTATATTTCTCATTTTTATAGGAACAGTAGTAGAAAGATGCACTATAATCTGGATAGTCATTAGATCAGTGATCAATATTATTGTAAGAGGAAAGATAAAGGAAATATTCAATATTTGCTGAAAATGTAGCAAATGAAATTTTATTCTTATGAAGTTTGGTTATATTAATGTATATTTCATATAATGGTGCATTAGAAACTCTTTCCCTTATCTTTCTTTCGCTTAGATATATGCCTAAACTATGGCTTAACAATTAAACTGAAAATGTTCAAAACACCCCTAAAAGAAGAACTGAGAAAGATGAGATCAAATGTTCCTCTAAATCACAAGATGCAGCAGTTCAAATAGGCCCTTAAATCCTGAACACACCGATAACCTCCCATAGTTGAGCGGGCTGGTACTGCTCATCTGTACAACTCATTTAATTTGTTAGCCCTGGGATTCACATCTTGATTCAGTTGTATGACACACTGGATACAGAAAAAAAAATTTGACTATTATGTTCTACTAAGAAACAGAAGGAATACACATTTTAAACTGTATTTTGTTATGTTGTAATAACATTCTTTCTGGTATTTTATTATATAACTTTAATAAATTATCATCACTTGAACTTTAAGGTAAGATTAAGTAAGTAGATAAGGGATCCCCTGAGAGAATGATAGGGAAAATCTTTCCAAATTTTGCCTCTATTTAAAACACACAGATGAACCGATTCTCTGTCCCAGGGATACTCTATACAGTAGCCCTCTATACTGCATACTGAGGTGGATACATTCTCAATACAACGGTCAATGCAGAAAACAAATTGAGCTTCATTTCAACCTTAATGTGGAATCTAAAGTAAAGTACACCAGCAAAAAAGGACCTGGTTTCTGATGTGATTCCAGTAGGTATGTGAATGGCAAACTCTGATTTGGAAACTTTCACTTGCTGCTTGTTCACTAATTTAAACATTTTTGGTAGCATTTTTCATAGCAATATATGAATCATAGAGTTTTTAGTGTGTTAGTTAGTTGTTGTACTTAACAAAATATTATGTTTTCTCTTCCAACAGATCTCTGAGACTTCTGGGTCAGTTAGACCAGAGGTTCAATTCTCACAAAAAGTAATATCCTATAATCTCAGTTTCTGAAGCCTTCAGTTTGGAAAACAATCATTTTAATAGATCATTTGAATTACCTGACTTTTCTAATTTTTTTCATACTTTGCCCATTTTACAATTTGAACAAAGCGTTAAGTAAGGGAAAGCTTAGTTATGATATTAACAGGATGAGGTGTGTCCCAGTCCCATCATACAAAAGGCACTGAGATGATTTTAATAATACCACAAACTTCTACCCAACCTGTTTTGCAATTTGAATATGTGTCTGTGGATTCTCTAGTTAAGACAAAATATCTTCTCTTAGAAATCTTGTCTATTTGTCTTAGCTTTCTCAATTTTAAAATTCCTACCTGAAGCCATGTCTACTATGGAGTTATACTGGAGGACTTGGAGTCAGACAGACCTATTTATCTTCTAGATCTGCCACTGTGCTTTTGTATGACTAGGAAAATCAAGTTTTCACATATGCCAAATGAAGAAATATTATGATTATTACAACATAATGTTTATAAGGTGTTTAGTAGTCCTTCTAGATGAAAGACCTGGGACACCAGTCATGCCAGTAACTCATGCCAGAACACATAACTAGTAAACAGAGGACCCGGAGATACAAACAGTTGACCTCTGTGTCTGTGTTCTTCCGCATTGCATTTCTTTTGTGCTCTGGAAATTGCTGCTATATAAACATAGCTTTCTTCTGCATTGATTTTCAGACATCTGGTTTTCAAATTTTAAAAAAGATACCTCTCAAAAAAATAGAAAATTGAGTTGGGGATAAAGAAAGAAATATACAATTACCCAAAACCCTCCCATCTACATAGATTGCAAGTAAGTCTTAAATATTACTTATGCAAAATGCCATTGCATCCACTAATCAGTTTAAAAGTGTTCTGCTCTGCAAATGTTTCTTTTAGAGCTTTACTTATAGTTGCTACAGGTGTAATAGTAATTTTAAAATCTACTTATATAATCCTTTACCTTTTAATACTCCATTTCTAATTAGTTTACATTATCAAAAATACTAAGTAGAGCAAAATACTGTTATAGGCTTATTTCATAGTTTGTCATATATTTATTTCCTTTCAATGAAGGTATATGACGTAGGAAGTATATTTTACATCTACTATTCCTTAACCTTCTGGAAGGAATGTATACTTTACGTACTATCAGCTCAGACTAAGAAAAACCATCTCATTGGTCCCACAAAAACAAGTTCAAACCTCTTTCAGAAAGCCGTGTAAAATAGAGTCTAGTTCTAAATTTGGAGGCAACATAGAAAAGTTTTTGAACTTCAACCTTAAAAATATTGGTCCAGCAGTATAGGTTAGTGGCAAAGTATTTGTCTAGCATGCATGAGACAATAAATTCAAACTCCAGCACTGCAAAGAAAACACAAACAAAAATGTTAATACATAGTTATAAAATTTTATATTTTACTTAAAAGTCTTCTAATAACAAAGAACTATTTTGTGAAAATATCTATGGTAAAACACTTAGATATTTATGATGCTAATATTGGCTTTAAATTTTAACAGCCATTAAATATTATGAATTATTAAATAATCCTTCATAATAATTATAATGTGCTCATTACTATATTTCAAGTTCTACAATACATATCTTATTTTTACTGGCTCTTATCCATTTTTTCAATTTTAATCAACTTAATAATTGCTTAATAATTATAGGCTTATGATATATTTTGATATCCTTTACAGAAAACATTCCCTTTTCTTTGCAATACTTTCTTTTGAAAATTTCCCTGTATTTGAATGGAAATTTGCATTTTTTGATAGCAACTGAAAAGAATTATTAGGCATTTAAAGAACACTATAGTTGTTCACAGATTACTTCAGGCAGAATTTTTATTTTCATAACTTTGATTCTTCTTTTTTAGCCATCAGCATGATTGGATCTCTAATTTTATTCAAAATTTCAAACATATCAGAAAGGTTTGTTTTTTTAAATGAATGCTTATATTGCACTTTTACTTTATAAATGACACTTTTAATTATATTTTAAGATAATATTTTATATATTTAAATTATTATGTTAGATTATATTTATTTAGTATTAATTTTGAGGCAGACACTTGTGTGACTTGTGAACGATTAAAGTTTTAGTATCTGCTATTGAAGTGTATGGCTTGATTTATTGTTTTCTACATAGAAAAGTTGTTTTACCACAGCACAGTTATGTTTGCTTCTTTTTGTAATTCACTTAATGTTTCATATGTAGGTAGGAGTTATTGGTTGAAGAATTATACTATATGAAACATATTGAAATATTTCCTAATTCTTCCTATTTTGTTAAGATTTTGGTCTGTGCTCAGTATTTAAGTTTATTCAGAAACTTGTTGGTATATTAATTAACTAAAATGTTTATAAATGAAAGAGGTGTAGCTCAGGGTACAGTGCTTCCTTAGCATATCCAAGACTGGGACTGATCCCCATCACTGTCAAAACAATGTTTATGGATACAGCCTCCGAAATCAAACTGTATTAATACTCCCTCAGGGCCTTATATGATATACTCTGATACTTCAATAATTTCTTGTGATGGACCCATTAAAGCTTTCATTACTATAGACAAGGGATCCTACTGGCTTTATACAAAAAGATATAGAAACAGATCATAGAATAGCAGAACTTGGGGAAGAGTGGAGGCAGAGATCACGTTCAATACACTTTCCAGTGTCCAACAGGGAAAAACATATAGACTGAGAAAGAACAGAGAGAGAGAGAGAGAAACACCAAAATCTCAGGAAACAATCAAAAGTAGACAAGCAGGATTACATGAAACTAAAATGACTCTGTACAGAAAAGGAAACAATCAACAGAATGAAGAGATAACCTAAAGACTGACAATAAATATTTGACTTTTATCTAATAAAAATTAATTCTAGAATATTAGAGAACCCAAAAATCTTGACACTAAACAAGTAATCTAGTTTTAAAAATAGACTAATGAAATGAATTGATGTTTCTTAAAAGAAATACAAATGCTAATTATCACGAGCCATCTGGAAAATGCAAATCAAAACTAAAATAAGACATCTCACATGAGTTCAAAGAGCTATTACAAAACAAAGGCAAAAGAATAAATTCTGTTCAAGAAGTGGATAAAAGAATTCTTGTACACTGTTGGTTGGACTGTAAATTCGTACAACGATTATGAAGAATGGTATAAAGGGTCCAAAAAAACTAAAAACACAGTTACTATATGATCCAGCTGTTGTTCTTCTGGAATATAAGGTACGGAATCTGAGATACGGAATCAACAGAGGTATCTACTCAGGATGAAGAAAGAACAGCACATATGTCCAAACATAATAGAAAGCATAAAACAAACAGCATCCTGTCAATTGCAGCAAAACAAAATAGAACATTATATTAAGTGAAATCAGCTAGACACAGGAAGAGAAGTACCACCTATTCTCTTCATATTTGTAATTTTAAAAAATAATCAATCTGAATATAGAATAGTGGTCACTAGAGGTAACAGAAAGACAGGGTACATAAATGAGGTTGAATTATGTCAGTATACATTGTATATTGTGCAGCTGGTAAAATATCACTACCTCAGTAATATGCAAATATAAGAAAGTTTATTAAATTTAATATGCAATTTTATAAAATAAAAACACTAAAGAAGGCCCGGTATGGTGGCACATGCCTGTAATCCCAGCACTCAAAAGGCAGAAGCAGAGGATCACTGCAAGTTTGAGGCCAGCCCGGGGTACAAAATGTGTTCAAGCCTATCCTGAACTGCATAGTGAGACCTTGTCTCAAAATGAAAAAAAAAAAAAATCCAACCAACAAACAAAAACACTCGTGAAATGCATTTAAAGATCTTGGCATAAAAATATCTATTTCACCAGTGAAATAAAAAATGGCAAAAGACAGTTTACAAATCAGTCCATAAGCAATGTGTGTGAACACTTTCTCTAACCTGGTATGTTAGCCTGAGACAACAGAGGAAATGGGTCAGAGAAAATATGAAGACAATTATGAGAGACAAAACAAACAGAATAAAATTCCTGGCCAACATTGTTTTTAAAAAGATATGTTTGGCACTTATCTACTATATACATAGTTTATTTTTCTTATATAGTTACAATCCCTATCGTGTTATAACTTCTAATTTCTTTATTTACTTATTTTTACGTTGGTTTAATTAAAAGACATGTACCTCTAGGCTTTGAAACTCACACAACAAATGGCAGTATAAGGGTAGAAATATCTCTTTAGTACCACTGATTTTGCCTTCTCTTCATTTTCTTTCCTTAGGTGATGTGAAGTCAGCATTTATCATAAAGCAATGGGTGGGTTAAATGGCTCCATGGTTTCTGAGTTTGTGTTGCTGGGACTCTCAACTGCTTGGGAAACTAAAGTTTTTCTCATGCTGACATTCTCCTTACTCTACTTAGGGATCATCCTGGGAAATCTCTTCATTGTCTTTTTAACAATTATTGATTCTCATTTACATTCTCCTATGTACTTCCTGCTGGCGAACCTCTCCTTCAATGATGTTTGGGTTTCCTCTACCACAGTTCCCAAGATGATCTCAGATATCTTAAGTGAATACAAAGTAATTTCTTTCCAAGGTTGTATGACACAGATATGCTTCATCCACATCATGGGAGGGGTGGAGATGGTGCTGCTCATAGCCATGGCATTTGACAGGTACATAGCAATCTGCAAGCCTCTCCACTACTTAAACATTATGAGCCCTAAAAGATGTGTTTCATTTGTAGCTCTTGGCTGGGTAGTAGGAGCGGTCCATGCTATGGCTCAGTTTTCTTTCGTTATAAGCTTGCCTTTTTGTGGTCCTAATAAAATAGACAGCTTTTACTGTGACTTTCCCAGGATCATACAACTTGCATGCGCAGATGGAACCAAATTTGAGTTTGTTGTTGCTGCCAACAGTGGCTTCATGAGCATGGGCACCTTCTTCCTGCTTCTCCTTTCCTATGTCTTCATTTTGGTCACCGTCTGGAAACGTTCTTCAGGGGACCTATCCAAGGCACTTGTCACTTTGTCAGCTCACATCACTGTGGTTGTCCTTTTTTTCACTCCCTGCATGTTTCTCTATGTGTGGCCTTTCCCCGCAGCATCAATTGACAAATATCTGTTTATTGCTGATTTTGCTATCACCCCTGCCTTGAATCCTGTCATCTATACATTCAGGAACAAAGACATATTGATAGCAATACAAAGATTGAGCCAACAGATTCATTATGACAGATTTTGCCGATCAGACATATTTTTGAGTCTCTCAAACTGCACATCCACATTCTTTTGATTTGTCTCCACTGTGGCATCTGTATTGAGCATGCTCAGTAAACATGTCATCTACCTCAATAAACATGGTTCTACTCCGCCCATAGAGTATTTACTTACTCATGGATTTCTATTAACATGGGAAATGAGAATCCCCTATGATGTGTTTATTCAGGAAATAGAAACAATGTGTACAATTATATTTGTAATATAACTGTGGTCACTTGACCAAAAAAAGACACAATGACATGTCTTTTGTTTCCTATACATTTAAAATAAAATGCAGTGCTACCTTAGTGCATATAAAAAGTCATCACATCAAATTCTTAGTAAATTATGTTGAGAATGTTGCAAGAAAACCCCAAAATAAATTTGAATGCAGACATTTTATATTGAAGTTAATTTTTCAAAACCACAAAATTAGTGGAGAAATAATACCTAGACAAAAGGCATACTTATGCTAATAAACTACCTAGGCTGCTAGTTCACTGTGCCCCTCTAGAAGATTATATGAGCTGTCATTAAAATTATCTCAGTTGAAGGGCAATAGCAACTCCTTGTCACTTATTGCTTGAGCTCAACCTCCTATCATCAGTGACAAGAGTAGTTCATAATAGGAACATGAACCCCACTGTGAACTGTGCAGGGGAGGAACTGTGCATGGGAGGAATCTAACATGCATGAGAATGGGCATTAGATTCTCTTATAGACTGCAGAGAGACCACTGTCAATTAGTTACAGTCTTATATCAAAATCCAATCAGTGAGTGACAAGGCATGATTAAAGCTCTATCTGTTTTCAGGCTTTAAGTCACAATCTGACCAACATTTTAGTCCATGCAAGGCCCACCTATTCTCTCATTTACCACTTTCATCCATACCTCTTTTCTGCGCTATTCACTTGTCTCACTCACAGTTTTGGTAAATCCACAAACTCACCTTATCTAAGGCAAGTAAAAACAAAAATCACTGAGGAGATACTTTGAAAAGGAGGAAAGATCCAAAGATGAGATGACAGAAGACTCAGATTATCAACAAAAAGAAAACTGCATTTAAAATAAAATATCATGTTTTCCTATCCATTCCTCTATTGGTGGACAATTGTGTTGCTGGAAACATGCATATACACATATTCCTATAATATGATAGTTTTAACTTTTGGGAAAATATCTGGAAGGGGTGTGTTATTTTTTGTTTGTTTCTGCTTTGTAAAACTCTTTATGGTATATAAATTGTACTCATCACTTTGAAGATAATGATACATGATGTACTAAGTACTATTATTGTCTCATTTTCTTATGAAATTTTATTTTTTCATAAATTAAAAAAATTATTTTTTAAAATACAGAGTCCTACTTACATTATTGGTTCATCGCACAGATGATTTCCATTTGACAAAACTGCTTTGCATGATGCATAGTGACTGACCACCCAATAAAACCATAAAAACTTGTATTAGTAATTTGTATTGGTTTACTGAAAAGAGCAGTTAATGTTTAATTGTTTGATCAATCTCATATGCCTATATATGGTAATCTGAGCAACTACTTTAAAGATAACAATAAGTAATACAACAACCACTGTTGATTTCCTATCATCTTGTTTTGAAATTATGTATCATTGCTACAGATTTTGTATTGTTTTGTTTTGTTTTTGTTCCTTTCTCTTTAAAAGAAAAATAATTTTTTAAACTTCAAACAGCTTCGCCACACGGAGAATAAACATTGTGCATTAAAAGACAAGGTTTTGGAGTTTAAAAAAATAAAAAAAGAAAAATGCCCATGAAGAATGTAAGAAATTATTGAAGTCCACTACTATTCAAGTTCACATGATAAATCTGCTGTAATTTTTCTGCAGAACTATTAAAGTCTTGAATGACAACATGTCAGGAAAACTTATTTAGTCATGTTGTGTCAGTAGATGTACAGGTGGACAGCTTTCTAGTTTTACTACTCAGATCAGAGATTTCTTTTGAATCTGAGTCTGTGAATTACTGTGTCACCCATAGAGAAATTCTGGTGAGCCAAAAAAGTCATATGAAATTATTAATGTTCTCTGGGATGTGATTAAAATTATCAAATACATTAATATATATATACCCTTAACTCACATTTAATTTCAGGCTCTGTAGACATACAAACAGAGCACATAAGTCTTTTCTTTATTTTTTATTTTTCTCTTCTCTGCCTCTTGGCTTACCATATTAGTGTGTAGATCAACCTTACATGTTTTGCTGCTGCTAATTTTAAACAGACTCCTTCACAATGCATTCTGTTCAGGGAAAAGACAGGGATTTCAAAATTGATTCAGGGAGCAAGAAGTCTTTCTCTTTTAAAGGTGGAGGCTGAATGTGTGTGTAGGGAGAAGAGACACAGTTTTCCAGAACTAAAATTTGAAACGTTCATTAATTAAATAATAACAACTTGTTTGACTTGCACCTCATGAGTGCTCTTGACACATTACTTGAGAACTTACGTTATATGCTTGCACCATGTAAATCTTTTCTCCTTAAAAATAAAACAATGAAACATATTAACAAAAAGACAGCCACTTAAAAAGTAGCACAAGAATAGTACAATCAAAACTGAATTACAAACCAGGTGATAGGAAATTAACAGTGGGTGTTGTATTACATATTGATAACTTTGAGCTGTATGATCAATAAAACAAATATAGACATGCAAGACTGATCAAAAAAGAATCATTAACTTTTCCTTGCAATAAAGTGACATAAGTCAGTAAAAAAACTCTGTTAGTGAACGTGCACATACATACATACATACATAATATATACATACAAACATAATTATCCTTTTCTTCCTTTTCTCTTTCGCCTCATTCCAGTTGCTCTTCACTTTTGAGCAGTTTCCTTTCATTTCAAAATGTTTATTATACCTCCTAAATTATAGTCACACTTTCAGGTTCTTACACTAGTGATACAATACATTGCTTAAATATGCTCATCTGATTTATTTCACTTGTAAGTATGGTCCCTAGTTGTGACCATTTACCTATAAAAGACTGAACTTTGTCTTTCTTTATAGCTGAGTAATATTCCATTATTAAAAAAATGCCACCCAATTTTTTTTTAGCCAGTCTTCAGTGGATGGATGTTTGGGTTGCTTCCACAATTAGTTATTACAAACTGTGCTGCTCTAAACACGAGAGCACATATATCACTGTGATGTGATGTTTTCAGATCTTCTGGAAAAATACCCAGAAGGATTGAATGGGACCTCTAGGCCTAGTTTGCTGAGGAATCTCCAAACCGATTTCCACAGAGGTTTCACCAGTCTGCATTCCCACCAGCAGTGGAGAAGAGTTCCTGTTTCTCCATAGCCTCACCAGCATCTGTTACTGGTTGATTTCTTAATGGTAGCCATTCTAACAGGGCTGAGATGAAATCTCAATGTTGTTTTAATATGCACTTCATGAATGACTAAAGACGTTGAACATTTTCTCATATATTAATTTGTCTTCTGTATTTCTTTATCTGTGAAGTGTGTATTCATATCAGCTGCCTATTTTAGGACTGGGCCTTTGAATTTGGAAGGTTCATGTTTTTTAATTCTTTACATGTTCTAGATAGAAGACCTTTGTCCGAGGGACAGCCAGCTAGGACTTTGTCCCAATTTGTGTGCTTTCTTTTTACTCTGCTGGTGATGTCTGTAGTTGTGCAAACACTTTTCAGTAGGATGAGATCCCAGTTGTTAATTCTTTGAAGTGTTTCCCTTGCGGTTTGATTTTTGTTCACGAACCCTCTGCCTACTCCTATGTCTTAAAGATTTTTACCAACTTTCTCTTCCACTAGATTTAGCGTTCCTGTTTTAATATTGAGAAATGTGAGCCATAGAAGAGATCAGATCAAAAATAATCTCTTGGGGAAAAAATGAAATGACAATAATAATGAAAGAATTGCTCCACAAACCTAGAGAAAAAACAGATAAAAAATAGATGAACATAGGCAACAGATGGAAACATTATATGAAATTTAGGAATGAATGAAAATGCATGCAACAGACTCATAGAGATTTCTAGGAAATGAAAACTTCCACTGAAAGCTTGCAAAAGCACTTGAACGAAGCCTAAGATAGAATTTCAGAAGTTTCTTGAAGACAACATGGCATCTAGCAATTGTGAAAGGAAGGATCCCTTAAAATCATCAAGATCCAGGAAAAGCCAATCCAACAGCGGCAAGACAAGGCAAAGATAAATAATGTCCGAGTACTAGGAGTGAATAAAATAGCAGGAGGCAACACAAATGACATTAAAAGAATATTTACAGAAAATTTCCCAAGCATGGAAAAGGATTCTGAAGTGTAGTAAATGAGGCATATAGAACTCCGACTAGCCATAACCAAAATAGAACCACACCCACAACATTCAATGATCAAGATCTCAGATACCTAGCAAGAGAACAGAATTAGAAAAGCTGCTAGAGAAAAGAAACAGATCATCTATAAAGGAAAGCCCATCAGACTTCTCAACACAAAACATGCAATTGAGAAGAACTTCCTGCAAGGCATCACAGGTTCTCAGATAAAACAGCTTCTAAACCAGACTGATGTACCTTGCAAAACTATCCTTCACATTCAATGGAAAAATAAAATATTTCCATGACAAAGAACAACTGAAGAACTTCATGAGTGCCAAACCAACCATACAAAAACTACTAAAAGATATTCTAGACAGAGAAGAAAGAGACCACAATCTCAAGAACAACAATGGAAAGGAGCCCTCATGCAGAGCAAGCAATTACACACATGGCAAAAGTAACAGCAAGTAAATAGCATGACAGAGATAAGCCAACATAACCATTAATGTAAATATAAATGTAAATGTTATAACCATTAATGTAAATGGCCTCAATTTACCAGTCAAAAGAAACAGACTGGCAGAGTGGATTAAGAAAAGACTCCCACAATATGCTGTATAAAGGAAAGACACTTCACTCAAACAGAAATCCATAGACTAAAAGTCAAAGGATGGAAAACAATTCTCCATGCAACAGGTCCCCAGAAAAAAACAGGGGTAGCTACTATGTTTGCAGACAACATAAACTTCAAACTGAAAATAATCAAAAGAGATTAAGAAGTTCACTACTTATTAAGTAGGGGAAAACTGCAAGAGGATGAGATAACAATCCTAAACATGCATCCACCAAGCATTGGAGCACCAAATTCCACAAGACAAAACTTAACAGACATAAAAAAACAAATAATCAATAGCACTATTGTAATAGGGGACCTAAACACCCTCTGGTGCAAAGAGACAGGTCAACTAGACAAAAAATCAGCAAAGAAATAACAGACCTGAACCAAACCTGCGAACAAATGGATTTAGTAGATGTATACAGAGTATTCCACCCCACAATATCAGAATACACATTTTTCTCAGCAGCACATGAGACTTTCTCTAAAAATAGACCACATTCTAGGCCATAGAGCATACCAACCTAAATGCAAAACAATACAAATTAACCCGTGCTTATTATATGACCACAGGACAATGAAATTGGAAACTAATGACAAAAGGAATTCCCAAAACTCCATAAATACTTGGAAATTAGAAAACAACCACTTGAAAAACCAATGGGTCACAGAAGAAATTAAAAAATACCTACAAACAAATGAAAATGCAAATACAACCTACCAGAATCTGTGGGATTCAATGAAAGCAGTTCTCAGAGGGAAATGTATAGCAATGAACTCACACATAAGGAAAACAGAGAGAGAACAAATAAATAGCCTAATGCTGCACCACAAACTTTTAGAGAAAGAAGACCAAGTCAAGCCCAAAGCCCAAAGAGAGGAGATTATAAAGATCAGGGCAGAAATTAATGCAACTGAGACAAAGAAAATACTACAAAAAATAAATGAATCAAAGAGTTGGTTCATTGAAAGAATAATATTGATAAACCCCTAGCCAACTTTCTCAAAAAAAAAGGAAAAAACTCAAATTCGTGCAATAAGGAATGACAAGGATGAAATCACTACAGATCCTACAGAACTTTAAGAGATCATTAGTACCTACATTGAAAATCTTTACTCCCATAGGATGGAAAATTCAAGAAATGGACAGATTGCTAGACATGTACAAATTACCAAATCAGGAAGATATGAAAATCCTGAACAAACCAATATCAAATAACGGGATTGAAAATGTGATTAAAAACTGACTGACAAAGAAAAGCCAAGGCCCTGATGGAGTCACAGCAGAGTTCTATAAAGTACTTAGAGAAGATTTAATGCGAACCCTCCACAAACTCTTCAATGAAAGTGAAAAGGAAGCAATTCTCCCTAACTCATTTCTGGAGGCAAGTATTATACTGATACCAAAACAAGAGAAAGACCCAACCAAGAAAGAGAAGCATAGACCAATATCCCTAACGAACATAGATGCAAAGATACTCAATAAAATATGAGCAAATAGAATGCAGTGAATCATAAAGAAAATTATTCACCATGACCAGGTTGGATTCATTCCAGGAATGCAGGGATAGTTCAATATTTTCAAGTTAATTAATATAATACACCATATCAGTAGAGCTACAGAGAAAAACCACATGATCATCTCAATAGCTGCGGTAAAAGCTTTTCACGAAGTCCAACATGCGTTCCTGATAAAAACTCTACAGAAAATAGGAATAGATGTGGTCTTCACCTCAACATGATCAAAGCCATCCATGACAAATCAACCCCCACCATCATACTAAATGGACAAAAACTAAAAGCTTTCACTTTAAAGTCAGGAACAAGATGAGGATGTCCACTGTCATCATTCCTTTTTGCCATAGTTCTCAAGCATCAGCCAGGGAAATTAGACAAGAGAGAGAAATAAGAGGAATAAGGATAGGAAAGGAAGAAGTAAAACTATCACTATTTGCAGATGACAGGATAGTTTATGTGGAGGACCCCAAACTTTCCACAAGAAGACTCCTTGAAGTAATAGACAAATTCAGCAGTGTAGCTGGATACAAAGTCAACACCCAAAAATCAAAAGCATTCCCATACATAAACAACAAACAGACTGAGAGAGAAATTAAGGAAACCATACATTTCATAATAGCATCCAAGAAATTGAAATATTTCGGAATCAATCTAACAAAAGAAGTAAAAGATCTATTCAATGAAAACTACAGTACTGTGAAAAAAAGAGAGTGAAGAGGATTTCAATAAATGGAAAAATATTCCTTGGTCATGGGTAGGAAGAATGAACATTTGAAAATGGCCATACTACCAAAATTTTTGTACAGATTCAAAGCAATTTCCATTAAACTACCATTACCATACCTCACAGATCTACAGAAAACATTCCTTCAATTCATCTGGAACCAGAGGAGACCCAGAATTGCAAAAGCAATCATGGGCAACAAAGATATGTCAGGTGGGATCACAATCCCTGACCTGAAAGTATACTACAAAGCTACTGTAATAAAATCAACCTGATACTGGCTAAAAAACAGACCTGAGGATCAATGGAACAGACTGGAAGATGCCTCCACCACCACAAACACACTCAGCCACCTAATCTTTGACAAAAGGGTCAATCCAGCTCACTGGAAGAAACATAGCCTCTTTAATAAATGATGCTGGGAAAATTAGCTTGCCAATTGCAGAAGACTTAAAATAGACCCAAGTCTATCACCATGCACCACATTCAAGTCAAAATGGCTCACATTTCTCAATATTAAAACAGGAACGCTAAATCTAGTGGAAGAGAAAGTAGGTAAAAATCTTTAAGACATAGGAGTAGGCAAAGGGTTCGTGAACAAAAATCAAATCGCAAGGGAAACACTTCAAAGAATTAACAACTGGGATCTCATCCTACTGAAAAGTGTTTGCACAACTACAGACATCACCAGCAGAGTTAAAAGAAAACACACAAATTGGGACAAAGTCCTAGCTGGCTGTCCCTCGGACAAAGATCTTCTATCGAGAACATATAAAGAATTAAAAAACATGAACCTTCCAAATTCAAAGGCCCGGTCCTAAATAGGCAGCTGATATGAAACACACTTCACAGATAAAGAAATACAAATGACAAATTAATATATGAGAAAATGTTCAACGTCATTAGTCATTCGTGAAGTGCATATTAAAACAACATTGAGATTTCATCTCAGCCCTGTTAGAATGGCTACCATTAAGAAATCAACCAGTAACAGATGCTGGTGAGGCTATGGAGAAACAGGAACTCTTCTCCACTGCTGGTGGGAATGCAGACTGGTGAAACCTCTGTGGAAATCGGTTTGGAGATTCCTCAGCAAACTAGGCCTAGAGGTCCCATTCAATCCTTCTGGGTATTTTTCCAGAAGATCTGAAAACATCACATCACAGTGATATATGTGCTCTCGTGTTTAGAGCAGCACAGTTTGTAATAACTAATTTTGGAAGCAACCCAAACATCCATCCACTGAAGACTGGCTAAAAAAAAATTGTGGCATTTTTTTTTATAATGGAATATTACTCAGCTATAAAGAAAGACAAAGTACAGTCTTTTATAGGTAAATGGTCACAACTAGGGACCATACTTACAAGTGAAATAAATCAGATGAGCATATTTAAGCAATGTATTGTATCACTAGTGTAAGAACCTGAAAGTGTGACTATAATTTAGGAGGTATAATAAACATTTTGAAATGAAAGGAAACTGCTCAAAAGTGAAGAGCAACTGGAATGAGGCGAAAGAGAAAAGGATGAAAGAGATAATTATGTATGTACGTATCCATGTATGTATGCATGTGCAGGATCAGTTTTATAGGTGTACTACAGACTTATGTGAATTTATTGCAAGAAAAATTTAGTGATTATTTAATGAGTCTTGACTGTTTACGTTTGTCTTCCTCGATGTATACTTTGAAGTTAACAATATATAATACAACACCCATTGTTAATTTCCTATCACCTTTTCTGTAATTCTGTTTTCATTGTACTATTCTTGTGCTACTTTTTAAGTGGCTGTCTGTTTATTAATATGTTTTCATTCTTTTACTTGTAAAATTAAAAAAAATATTTATTAACCCAATTCAGTTACATGACTGGACAGAAAGTCAACACCCAAGACTGTTTGTCATTCCTGTACACAAACAACAGACTTACAGAAGAATTTAGATAAACAACATCCTTCACAATAACATAGAGAAAATAAAATGCTTCAAATGTATCTAACAAAGAACGTAAAAAAATCTCTACACTGAAAACTATAGTACTCTGACAAAATCAAAGAGAATATCAGGAAAGCAAATATATCCCTTGCTTTTGGATAGAAAGAATGAACATAGTGAGAATAACCATACTCCCAAAATTTTATTCAAATTTAATGCAAGTCCAATCCAAATATCATTAGACATACCTCACAGAACTTGTGAAAACATTCCTAACGTTCACTTGGAACCAGAAGAGATCTAGAATAGCAAAAACATATTTGGACATGTAAGACAAAGCTGGTGGCATCACAATCCATGACTTTGTAGTATAGAACTACTATGATAAAAACATCATGATACTGACAGAATAGAAACATTCCTGAGGATAATGAAACACAGAAAATGCAGAAACAGTTCCAATCACACTCAGCCAGATGATTTTTCACAGAGAAACCGAACACATTCACTGGGAGAAAGATAGCCTGTTTAGTAAATGATGCTGGAAAAACTGGCTTTCAGTGTTCCAAAGATTAAAACTAGATATGTCTACCACCATATACTAAACTAATATCAATGTACGTCAAAATCTAAACATAAAAACAGAAACACTAAATCTCCTGGAAGGCGGAATGAGCAGAATAAGCTCTTGAAAATATAGGTGTAGGGAAAGACTTCATGAACAAAACACTGGTTGCACAGGAAATCCTACAAAAATACTAGTGTCTCATCTTATTAAAAAGTTTTTGCACAGCAAAAGAAATCACTAACAAAGTATAAAGAAAACCCATAGAGTGAGACAATATTTTAGTTAGTTCTTCCTTAGACAAAGAATTAGAGTCTAGAACATACAAAGAACTCAAAAAATCAGGCCCTCCAGATTCAAAGACCCAATAAAAAAATGAGCACCTATGATGTATACACATTTCTCAGAAGAAGTATAAATGGCAAGTAAATGTATGGAATATGTTCAGTATCATTAGTCATTCAAGAAATGCAAATTAAAACACTGAGATTCCAGCTCACTCCAGAAAGAATGGCTTCCATCAAGAAATCAACCAATAACAAATGTTAACAGGACTCTGGGGAAAAAGGAGCCCTTCTATAAGGTTGGTGGGAGTGTAGACTGGTGCAATCACTGTAGAAATCAGTGTAGAAATTCCTCAAAATACTAGGATTAGAAATCCTATTTGACCCACTTATTCCCCTTCTTGGTACCTTCCCAAAGAATTAAAAACAGCATACCACAGTGATAGATCCACATCCATGTTTATAGCAGCACAGTTTGTAATAGCTAAATCTTGGAAGCAACTCAAATGCCTATCAACCAATAAATGGATAAAGATGTGGTTTTTTTATATAATGGTATTTTCCTCAGCCATAAAAGAAGGATAAACTAGACATTCATACCTAAATGGATGGACTTTGATGCCATAACCATAAGTGAAATAAGCTGGATACACATGTGTAAATATTGCATTATCTCACTAATGTGAAAAATTAAAAGTATAAATAAGAACCAAAATGTACAAAAGATATTGGAAAGGAGAAAAAAGGATTTCAAAAGGAACAGCAACTAGGGAAGGAGAGCAGGGAAGGAAGGGAAAAAATAAGAAAAGAAGGATAAATAGAAGAAACACTTTGTGAATGAGGAAAAAAGGGTTGCAAGGAAGGGAAGAGGGGAAAAAGAAAGAGCAATCAAGATATACCATGCATAGGTACAAGTTTCCTATAATAAAAGGGAACATTATGTAGACTTAAATTTTACCAATGACTTACATTTAAAAAATAAAATTAAAATAATGATTTCAATGACTTAAAAGTATATATCTAATATTTCTAAAAGAGAAGGTAACTCACTGGCCAGAGTTTTGAGTTATAACAGACTGAATTTCTTTTAGAAAAGGTCTACCCTAACATCACATAGAATGAGTCATAAAACTTACCCAATCATTTTGGGGAAGGGTTTCCTACAGTAACACAAAAAGATGAGACTACAGTGTAAACAGAACACAAACAAAACACTCTGGGTGTCACTGTCTCACTTACCCCCCAACTGGGCCTATCTATTCTCAAGGAAATCAGAAGAGGCATTCTTTTTTTTTTTTTAAATAAAAGTACAAAAACATATTAACAAACAGACACCAATTAGCATAAAAAATAGTACAATCACAACTGATCTATAGACAAGGTGACATGGTCTCAACAGTGGTTATTGCTTTATCCATTGATATTATTGAAGTGTAAATATATGAACCCATATAGAGACATGCACAATTGGTCAGACCATTAATCCTCTCAACAACAGAAAAACAAAAAAAACAAACATCCAAAGACAGAAAACAAAACAGGCAAACAACAACAACAACAACAAAACTACCAATAGTTGATGCTTTGCATATTGATACCTTCGAAGTGTGTGTTCAGGATAATACATACAGACATACAATATTGATCAAATAACCCGTCATCGATTATTCCTTAGCATTAAGTGATATAATACAATAGTAGAACCATGTTAGCCCTCCTGAATATATGTATATTCATATATACATACATACATTTCTGTCTCTTTCTTTTCTCCTTTCCCTCGTCCCATCTGTTCTTTGTTTTTGAACAGATTTCCTTCATGTCTCTTAGTTTATATTCCCACACTCGGGTTCTTACACCAGTGATACAATGCGTTGCCTACACATGTATCGCTGATTTATTTCACTTATGAGTATGGACTCAAGTTTTGACCACTTGCCTACAAAGTTCTCAAAACTGTCTTTCTTTATGGCTGAATAATATTCCATGATATAAAAATGCCACAACTTTTAAATCCAGTCTTCTGTGGATGGGCACTTGGGTTGCTTCCACATTTTAGCTATTACAAATTGCGCTGCTATAAACATGGGTGCACATATATCAGAGTGATATGATGTTTTCAGATCTTCTGGGAAAATACCCAGAAGAGGAATAGCTGGTTTGAATGGAACCTCTAGACCTAGTTTGCTGAGAAATCTCCAAACGG
>PVLD010007986.1:0-87390 GCA_004027595.1 Dinomys branickii
CACTTAATGCTAAGCAATAATCGATGACAGGATATTAGATTAATAGTGTATATCTGTAGGTGTTAGCCTGAACACACACTTCGAAGATATCAATATGTAAAGCAGCAACAAGCGGTGTTTTTTTCTGTTGTTGTTGTTGTTGATGTTGTTGCTGTTGTTGATGTATGACTGTTTTCTTTCTTGTCTTTGGATTTTTGGTTTTTGTGGTTTTTTTTCTGTTGTTGAGAGGATTAACTGTCTGACTAAATTTGCATGTCTTTATATGGGTCCATACATCTACAATTCGAAGATATCAATGGATAAGCAATAACCACTGTTGAGACCATATCACCTTGTCTATAGATTAGTTGTGATTGTACTATTTTCTATGATAATTGGTGTCTGTTTGTCAATATGTTTTTGTACTTTTATGTTTCTAAAATTTAAAAAAAAATGGCCCTACTACCAAAACTGTGCATAGATTTAATGCAATCCCTATCAGAATACCAACAGCATTGGCCATAGAACTAGAGAACACAATTTTAAAGTTTGTATGAAACCAGAAATAACACAGAATAGAAAAATAAGGGTAACAAGGGCAAAGAAGGAGGCATAACAATCCGTTTTCAAATTATACTACAAACCAGTGTGGTAAAAACAACACAGCACTGATAGAAAACCAGACATGCAGAAACAGTGCTAGGCACATGGAGCCACCTGATCTTTGACAAAAAGGCCAAAAAACATGTACTGGAGACAAAAATAGCCTCTTTAATAAATTATGTTGGAAAAAATTGTTATCCATACGCAGAAGACTGACTGTAGACCCATATCTCTCACCACTAAAAATCAAATCAAAATGAATCAAAGACCTAAATATCAAAACAGAAACACTGAACCTGCTGGAAGATAAAGTAGGTAAAGCCCTTGAAGACATGGGCATAAATAAGGACTTTCTGAACACAAACTCAATTACATAAGAAATAAATCAGCACTCAACAAGTGGCATCATATCAAATTGAAAAACTGTGCAGCAAAGGAAACTATTATCAGAATGAAGAGACAACTTAAAGAATGGGCAAAAATTTGCCAGCTAGTTCTCAGACAGAGGAATAATATCCAAAATATTTAAAGAACTCAAAAAAATTAAACCCCCAAATCAAAGATCCAGTTAAAAAATGGATCAGGCATTTCCTTGAAAAAGTTCAAAGGACCGGTAAAGAAAAAATGTTCAACCCTGTTTTCTGTGGTAAGGATTTACAATAAGTATTAACATTATTTTCCAGACAGCACTCAGAACCTCCTCCCATGTGCTCCTCCAGGATGCATGCACAGTTCTTTGTGAGCAAACGGAAGTTTTCCCTCACTCATTCCATAACCTGCTACAGTTAAAAATTTCTATCTCATAATCAGTTTCATCACATTCCAGGTCACTGTGATTTAAACTAAGTGGAGAACTGTTATCTAAATCTTAAGATATTCATATAAAAATAGTTTAATTCCCTGTCTGCATCTTGGTGCTCTAGAGAAGTTTCGTATATTTGAAAGCATTTAGAGAAAAATTAATTTTCTGAAATTGAACTCAGGAATTAATTTCTAATTAAAGATCAACAAGACTGTGGTTCAAGATATTGTTCAGAACCATGTTAATGTGGCTCTTGGGGATTGAACACACCCTAAAGTCTCTCCTTCTAAAACCAAACTCCAATTTATCTAGGAAGACTTTCCTGGCACAGCTGCTTACACTGTCTTCCCTAAACTCTTGAGGACTTACTATCTGCCACATTTGTTTGGCTCCAGAACACAAAGGCTTTACTCTCTCCCCTTGTTACTAAACTGTCTCTTCGTATTTGAGCTCAGCCCCACATTTTAGTTTAGAAGCTGAGAGTAGTGGCCGTGGCTCGTAAGAAAAGGAGATTTGACATATTTAATTTCTTGAAATAGTGGGCATATACTGAGACCGAGAGACAGAGCCAGAGCTATACAAAGAGCCCTCCCAAGAATTCAGAATGTGCCAGTCAAACCTATTTTGAAAGAAAAGAAGCAATAGTAACTTTCACAGGCATCTCAGTCTTACTGCAGCAAACACATTTTTTATTTTTTATTTCTTCCCCAAACTTGCTCTTCCCCAATTCTCGATCTTGACCAAAACCTGAGTGAAATCTACTCCTTGTTTCCTTTCTCCCAATACCCAATCTTCAATAACTTCTATTAATTCATTCTGTAAAATATGTACTAAATCCATGTATTTTTCTCTCCCTTAAATGCCATCTTACTAATCCAAGTCATCAGTATTTTTTACTGTAAAACCAGATATAACTTCAAGTACTTCTATTATTGTACTCCTATAATACTCTGTACGTAGCAGACAAAATAATTCTTTAAGCACTTATGTCACTGGCCCTACTTAAAATAACACAGTGCTTCTAGCCAGTTGCAAGTAGGGTAGAATACAAAATCATATTGGAATTTAGGTATCTGTGAAGGGCAGGGACAAATGCTCCATCTTTTATATTGACTTCCTTTCATCTCCAGAATCACCCCCTAAGACAGACACATGTCAATGCCACATACACTGTCTGTGTAAAGCAGAAAAGCTCAATCTATACGTAAGTCTGGAGTTGCCATTCCAAAACTATTTACACATACCATATTACTTCCCTGCAATGCTGTAATAAGTTACCACAAAGTTTATGTCTTAGAACAGCATAAATTTATCCTCTAATGAGTCTAGAAGTCAGATGTAAGAAACATGCATCACTGAGCCAAAATCAGCAAGGCAAGGCTTTCTTTGTAATCTCCAGAATAAAACCTGTTCATTGTCTGTCTCTTTCCGCTCCTGGTGACTGCCAGCATTCTTTTGCTTGTGGCCACATCATTGCCGTTTTTAAGGCCAGCCTTTTCAAGATTTGCTCCATCTTCCCTTTGCTGTTCCTTTTGCACATGTCAAATCTGCCTGTCACTTTGAAGGGTATTTTTGCTGGCATTGTGGTCCCATCCAGGCAAGTGGAAATAGCTCCACATTTAAAATCCCTCAGTCACATCCGCAAAAGTCCTTTTTTCCAAATAGGGTTGCATCTATACTCCTGGAAATTAGGACTCTGATACTTTTGTGGTATTATTTTTGTGCCTCTGTCATGGGCCATCTATTTTCTTCCACTCTAGTTTACATAAACAGACATTAAGTTTGCCTAGTTCCCAAGCCAAACAGCATGTCCAAGGTAAAACTCACATGTAGAGGAGGAAGTAGAGCCAACACTCCAGTGTCTCCAAGAAATATCTATGCCTTCATTTCTACCATGGCAAAATACCCACGTTCCTGAACTCTCTCTCCTCACAAGTTCTTGCTCTTTGAATAAATTTCAAAATCTTTACTATGGCCTACAAACCCATCATGATGTGCTACTCCTTGCTTTCCTGACGATACCTCATAGTATGCCCCTTGCACTTAGCAGCTCTTTCAGTAAGTGCAACTTAGGAAGCACTGCCCACCTGGGGTCACTCCTTGCTGCGTCCTGGACACAGAATTCTTGCCCTTCACTCATTCTTTCATATCTTTGTCTGAGTGTCAGTGTCATCTTTCCACTGAGATTCGTTTTATTTTTTGATCTCTTACAAATTACTTAAAATTGTCTTGCTCATCTATTTTATTTCTTATTATTGTAACACTTATTACAATATAAAGTCTCTGGAAGTACAAACTTTATTTGTCTTTGTTTCTTGCTATAGCCCCAGAATTTGGCACAGAATTCATGCTATCAAAATGATACAAGAATGGGATGCATCAGACTGAGAAGCAATAAAATAATTCGAGGCCTTCAATAAATTTTGTTGAATAAATCAATAGAACATACAAGAGGAGAAATTGTAATCTAGAACCAAAGAAAACCCCACCAAAATATCTCCGGACAAAATTGTAAGAAAGGAAATGCTATTCATATAAAAGCACTCAGGTGTCTTAATCTACCAAGAATAGGTGGGATTGTGTCTCACCAGAGAGAAAGTTTACTTTGATAAGATATTCTTAGTGTGTAGCCATCTCTAAACACCGATAAATGTTTTACAAAGAACAAATATCTTCAATGTAGATATCAGCTGATGTTCTTAAGAGAAAAACATTAATACATACTGAAGCAAATGTAATTACCTTCTCCATATGCATATTTTATTTAAGATAAAAGGAAAATAGTGTTGTTGCTATGGCATTTTAGAACACTATCTACAATAATTATTTCAAAATAATTTTGTAGAAAGGTCCCTAAAGGGTCATATTGCAAAAAAAGCAAGAGGAGGTATTACTTCTGAATACACAATCACAAAATCATGATGTTACTAGTTGCTATGGTTCACTGGACAAGGTTATTAATTACGAGACAGCTCTTCTTATTTGGTAGATGATAAAACAATTCATCAGTAAAGGACCACTTCAGAGAACACTGGAATTATAATTTTGTATCATATTTTAAATTATAACAAAGAACCTTGTTATTTGTAAATCAATTTCAGATCTTAGATAAAAAGTGTAATTAAATTGCTTAAGATTGAATCCATAGGACCAGGGACATAGCTCAGCGGCACAGTGCTTGCCTGGAAAGCAAGAGGTTGTGAGTTCGGTCCCCAAAAAGTAAAAAACAGATTCAATGGCCAAAATGGCCAAAGAGGAAAAAATACTATGAAGATCTAGTCCCTTCCCACTTTCCCCAGAAAAGATCTAGCCTAACTTACCAATCCTACCTCCTAGTATTATCTGACCTTGGGTGTGCCATTTCCCCACCATATCCACAGAGAAATCAAAGTCACAGATGATCCCTAAGGGCATATCGAGCTTTTAGATTTGCCTACATTCAACATCCAAAACCATGCAGTGATAGCTAATGAATTACTTAGTAGGTGAGACAGGACCTCAGACCAAGTAACAATATAAGAAACATTCATCTACTGACACAGGAATGACTTTTGGTAACCCACAGGATTTTTCTGGAGGCATTATGATTATTTGCCAAGTAATGACTTGTAATCAGGAAAATGTTCAGTCTTACACACCTTGGTCTTGTTGATATTGGAAATTGTTATATACTTTAAACTTGGGTTAGTGATACCAAATAGTCATACATGTATCTAGTTTTCATACAGTGTAATGTACAACCAAAATACATTCCAATTCATTTCTGTACAAATTTTGGGAAACTAAGGTCAAAAAAATCTGATTTTTCTGTTCAGCAAAACCGCTTGAATGGATCAGAGCTCATATGGATTGAATTCTTCATCATGTGTGCAGCAGGTTCTCAGAAACTATCAATATAAATAAATGATAAAATAGTCCTTTATCTAAAATATTCCTACTTTTTAGGCCAGAAGTCGTAATAGTAATCACTATTGTCATACATGCAACATAAAACCAATCACTTTTTGGACCTTCAAAATGCTTTCCATTCTGAAATAAGTTCAGTCTCGTTTTTTGGAGATATAAAGGCTTCCTGCAAGGTTCATGACTATCTTTAAGTAACAACTCTTCTCGTCTTCAAAAGAATGTTTTCACTTAGGATAATGCAGCCTTTATGAATTTTTAAACTGGCATTGTCTAACATTTTCTCTCACTAAAATGGAAAATGGGCTTCTCAGGGAATCTTTCTAAGATTTAAATTTTTTAAAGAGGATGTTTCTTTTTTTCCTTCTAAATTTAGCATCACAAGAATGAATCTCATCAGTTCATGCTCTAATCTCTACAAGGCGAACATTTCTGGAAACTATGTCTAAAACACTGCTCGCCCCTTAGAGACTTCCGGGAAGAAATGGAGCTCTTCTGTGACCTGCTGCTGTTCAGGTCTAATGTTGTAAAAAGCTCTTATGCAGGACTGGTTCTCTTGGGGGAGACTCTGGGCCTCTTAATACCACATCCTGTAGTCTCCAGATGCTCAGGGTTATCTTGCTGGCTCCATATGCTCCAAATTCCAAAACTCTCCTCCCTAAGCCCTAATCTGTGATGCATGGTTCTCAGAGAACTGCGAAGAAGAATATCAACCTGATTGAAATCTAAGAGAATTGCCATATCCGTAGGAGCTACCATGGATTCCTCCAGGGTGAGTGGTGTCTTCATAGCCCCCTGGGGATTTGAACACACACACACACACACACACACACAGAGTTAGACTCTGGAGTACTGAAGGCATCGTGCCCGCGTCTGCATTAGTGACTGGTCCTGAGAACGTGCGGATGAGTAAGACAAATATACTCCTAACACTAAATATACTTTAAGATGAGTCTGTTTATAATTTTTAGCATGAAATGTCCTGGTCAGGCATATAGGATCTAACTACAGAATTCTCTCCTTCTGTAGAGACCCTTCCAGGGGTTCTCCTCAGACTGTCTTTATGCCAGTGCAGAGAACATATAACAAGAACTGTACTCCAAAAGGAACTAGTTCTACTAATTCCACTTTAATATTCATTCTAGCACATAATTTGAGGAGAAAAAAATTATTCTCATCCTCCAGATATTAAAGAAGATTTATAGAAAGTTTGAGGTAAAAGTATAGAGTTGTCAGGAAGTATTTCTTAACTTCTCAGTTCTACAACTTTCTTTCCAATGCCTCATTTCTCTCACTCTTTTTCCTTCTCTGTCCCCCTCTCCCTGGGTTTTTATTTTGCCCCTTATTTTTCTGTCCCCTTTCATGCCTCTAATGTAAAGTACCCTAAATTTGTATCATTCTCTTCCTTATACTCTCCTACTGGCGTAGTAAACACCCCATCTGTCATGTTATGTCTAGATGTCCCCCAAAGCCTCCTGCATTCCCAAGTGGGACTTTGGGGAGGGGCCTGGCCCATGGAGGCATGTTACTTCTCAGTGGATTGGTCCACTGATGAGTTTATAGCTAAATATAACACTGAGAGGCGAAGCCTGGTCAGAGGAGGTGGGTCACTGGCAACATGGCCCAGGAGGGTCTCTCTCTCCCCCAACTCTTGAGTGTTCTCTGTCTCCTGCCACCATGTCATGAGCTGGTTCTAGTCCACCCTGGCACCTTGCCTTGGAGCCACTTGAATAGGGACTGAAACCTCCATAAACTGAGAACCAAAATAAAAATTGCCTCCTTTAAACTGTGGGTGTTGGGCATTGCTTCCCAGTGATGAGAAAGTAACTAAGACACCATCATTCTTCTGCATCTGTCTCACATGAGATAGAAGAGGTCTGGTTCTAAAGAAAGGCTGATAGGAGGCAGGAAGGGTCACTAGGTAAGGGGTACAGTGGACACCAGATTTACAACTGGGCAGAAGAGACATGCGCAGAAGACACCTGAGTGCTCCAAGATATGGAGTCCAGCAGATGTGATCAGCTCTGGTGCCCGTGCAAAGGAAGACCATGCAGAAGATCATAATGAAGCTTTCCACTTGGCCAAAAATGGCCAAATGTGGGGCTCACACACCATGTATAGTCAGCAGAAAAAATCCACTGTTCAGAGGGTAGGAAATGAAGAGAAATCAAATCCAGCTTCAGGGAAAAAGGGCCAAAATGAGTTAGAGAAGCAATCTAGACTCCAAGTGGCCAACTTGATATTTTAAAAAGAGAATTTATTATGAAGGTACAGAAGTGTTCACAGAAATGAATAAAAGATCTCATAAAAGACAGAAAACAGATGAACTCCATGGAACTGTTAGGCAGGAACTAATGAGCAGTGTGAGAATGCCACCATTGGGGTGAGCTGTTCCCAATCGACTTTTCTATTTCTGTGTCAGTTTGCTTACCCAGGAATAAGCTGGAACGCTAGGGAAGATGGACCAGGACAGAGGCCGGCTGGGTGATACTGCAATATGAGAGCATCAGGGGCCCTGCTTACTTGTCCCTACGACACATCATAAGTCTCCTGATAGGAGGTTAATTTTCTAACCTCGTAATGAGTATCTGAGGGGCAGAACAAGGCCAGGCTGAGCTCGCAGCAGGGACCTGGCAGTAACCAATGCCCTCCAACTCAAGTTCTCTGAAAACCAGGGAAGAACGTGCTGATCCTCCAGCACTCCTCCAGTACTCTGAGTGCTGGGGGATGCATGAAGGAGCAGAGGACAAACATGCTTGTTTTTTGATGGGTAAACAGGACTTGAAATAAGAGCCTGGATACTACCTGCAGTCATGAGTTTCCGGAGGCACTTATACACACACTGGATCATCTCACTCAAGCTAGAATTCTTCCTTCCTATTTAACAGTGCTACTAGGATTAACTAGAATTTCAATATATAAACAAGACTACATAAACTCTAAGATCACAGGATGATTGTAGCATAGGATGGTTTCAGGAAAAATTGTCAAACTTTGCCCTCATGGCTTCTTCTTTCACCTTTTCTACCCAGAACACTGATGTTTTCTATTTTCCTGTGATTTTGTCACAAATGACAGATAGCAACAAAAGCTCTTGTACTCCAACCCCACGGCTAAGCTATCTGGCCTCTTCTCAGACCATTTACAGTTCAAATAAAATCCACCAGATTAGAGAAGGAAGCTTTAACAGGAGAAAAGGATTCTGACCTTACACATGGTAAATCAGGAAGACAATGGGTAGGAGTGCAACCATGGGCTAGAACCACTTCTCAGAGCAGACAAAGGAGCCTTCTTACTCCATGTGTAGGAAAACATAATCTGTGTGTGTGTGTGTTTCCTAGATGAGTGGCAGTAATTCTGCACCCAGAGACATGGTAATAACACTTCCAACTACTCAGCATCACTGCTAAAAGAAGACACCTCAAAGCCTTTCACAGTGATTTATCAAATCAAAATAAATGTTTTCTCATGAAGGTACTGAAACTGTGTGGTTGCTAGTAGACCATAAATTAATGCCTAATGTGTTGCTTTAAAGTTATTGCCAACAAGAACATACAACTTTCTAGCTCCAGAACTCATGCCAAAGGTTTGGATTTAGCTCCCACTTTTGTATTTGGGGTCCCTATCAAGGAGGCATAAGTGGAGGACACCAACATCATAGCAAGTCACCAAGGAGGGGCTATAAATATCCTAAAAGAAAAAGACCAGGATGTTGAGTTCATTAGATAAGAGCATGCAGAACTAACTTTTAACAGTCAGTATAACATTCATGCCACTGTGATGACATACCAAATGTGTCACATTTTCATTACTGCAACTTGCCATAGAGCATTATCAGAAAATCCAGCGGTACAGACATAATGCGGAATGTTTACCAAAGGATACTTGTTGGAGTGCACAGTGGTAACCAGGTCTACAAACTTTGTCTTAGGATTTTGGGGAAGATGGCTGTGTTTGTGCTTGTGTTTGTGTTTGTGTGGGAAAGATGGTCATGGTCATGGTCATGTTTGTCACTCAGTGTGGAGTTTGCAAACATAGGAAGATTTGGCTGAACACTTTTATTTGCAAACTGAATTGTTTGCAAACAGAAGCCTTCATTAACCAAGGTATTACTGTACATATAATTAATTGCCATTACAAAATTTATCACTGGCTAATGTTTAATAATTTACAAGAAAAATAACAACAAATGTAATGATAATGTATCATGCCCAGCATTATCCTCAGTACTGACAATTTTGTCTCTATTAAAATATTATTCATTTGAACTATATTGGTTTTCGAGGTTTTTTGATTTTTGCTTTTTTGAAACAGAGTCTCACTATGTAGTTTTACCTGTCCTTGGACTTACTAGGTAGCCCAGGCTGGCTTTAAACTCAGGCTTATCTACCTGCCTCAGCCTTCTAAGTGCTGAGATTACAGGTGTGCCTCCATGCGCAGTGAGCAGAGTTGTTTTTTAAATTAAATTTTATTTAGTCATACAACTGTAAAAATGTATGAATTAGGGTGCATTTCTAATTTTATATTTGCACATGTTTAAGTAATAGTATTCTAAAAATAACTTAAGAACACCTTAGAAGTTAAGAAATTTTCTTTTTTCTTTAAAAGGGGTCCACGAATAACTTAACATGGAAAATTACTACACTGTATCCAAATGAGAAGCATGCTTGGTATGGTCTAGGGCAAGGGAGTGAGACTGGCCCCACTTCTGTCTGGCTAAGGGTATTCTCAGCAAATATTCTTATGTTCCTTAGCCTCAGTTTTCATCTGTCCAGAGAACATAATTGTAGTATCTGTCTCAGGTCGTGGTGCAATGCGATAAGATATAAAGCATATAAAAAATAATGCCTAGTTCACAGAGACTGGAAAAATGTTAGCAGTTATATTAACATGTCCAGCAGCTCAGAACTGGTGTCAAGAAAAGGCAGGTTTCTGGATAACCTCTGATATATGAGATACCATGTGGGAGTGGTACTATAGCCCATGTGCCACCGGACCCTAAGCTCTGAATGGATGCCATTTCCTAGAAGTGGTACAAAAATTACTGAAGTGCAAGTACATATGAGAATTGTGTTTGCTAACATTCAAGCCCCGTCACTTCTCCAGTGTAACGCAAGAACTTCTTAGATCAACACCCATTTGTCAAAGTAAGATCAACTAGAAGCCTTGGTCAAACAAGTAGGGCCAAATGATTCAGAAGACTGCAAATCCCAATTCTACAAGAAATTTTCATATTAAGATGTTCTATGGTTATGCAGATTTCTAATATATGGTTTGCATTCTTAATCTTATCTAAGTATTTCTCTAGGCTTGTTGACCATCTTTTGTTCAAACCTTCTTTTTCTAAGGGTTTACTAAAGGTACAGAATAGATAGAAAATACATATATAATTATGCAAGGGGAGAAGTAAGCATACAGGATTAGAGGTGAGAAAGTCCAGAAATATTAATGGACATGGAAGATCAAATAAGCACTAATGCAACTATTATGGGGGAAATTAATACCCCCATTATCACAAACAGATCAACTAGACAAAAATTCAACAAAGAAATATCAAAACAGAACCAAACCTGTGAACAAATGAACTTAGTAGATGTCAATGGAGTGTTTCACCCCACATCAGAACTTACATTTTTTTCAGCTGTGCATGGATGTTCTCCAAAAAAAGACCACATATTACCTCATAGAACAAGCTTAAGTACATGCAAAGAAATTGAAATTATCCCAGGCATATTATCAGATTCTAGTGCAATGAAATTGGAAATCAGTGGCAAAAGAAACCACAAAAATTATAAAAATGTATGGAAATTAATGCCCTCTTGAACAACAAATGGAACACAGATAAAATTAAAGAAACTAGACAATTTCTACAAGTAAATGATAATGCCAATATAACATACCAGAACTTATGGGATGCAATGAAGGCAGTCCCTAAAGGGAAATTTATAGTGATGAACTTCCACATCAGGAAAACAGAGCATGCTCAAATAAATAACCTAATTTGAAGCTCAGGCTTCTAGAAAATAAGTCAAGCCAAAAGCACATATGAGAGAATAAACTATGAAAATCAGAGCCAAAATTAATGCCATGGAGACTAAGAAAACAATACAAGGAATCAACAAATAGAAGAGTTAATTCTTCTTTTCCTTTTATACCATCCAGGGTACAAGCCCACTGGTTGGAGCCGAGTACAACAAGGATGTGTCTTTCCTGCTCAGTCTGCTGGTCTGCATGTCAGTCATTTATAGACACACTAAGAATTGTGCTTTACTAATCTGCCAGATGCTTATTACTGAAATCAAGTTGACATGTCATAACTGATGGTCAACATCCTTGATTTAGCAGGGACTTAACATACCACCAGCTACATTTCCATTCCCTCTTTTCCAGTTCCCTCTTTCCAGGACCAAAGTCAGTATCAATGTATCATGTGTCTTTGGGTATATATATATATATACTGTTTATGATTTGTAATTCTGGAATTAAAATTACTACTTTTGTTAGGAACCCTGAGTTTGTTTAATGAGCAATGTAACAAGCAAACATAATGGTCAGGTTACTTTCCAACTTAACTGGCTTTGGAGCACAGTTCTGGGTGTGCCTGTGTGGGTCGTGGAAGCGTGACCTAGGGACTAAATCTAACCCTGACCCCTTCCTCTATGCGGCTGTTCCCCTACTTTGCTTCTTACCCACCACAAAGTAAGCAGTTTTATTCCACCACATTCTTTCACTATGACGCTCCTTCCTGGAGTCTGCTGATAATGGACTGAATGCCTTGGAGCCATGAGCCAAAAAACCATTTCTTTAGATTACAGAAAAATTATTCCAGCACATGTCAAGTTGTTTAACCCACATTCCTGCTTTCATCTTTGCCTTCTCTGAGCTGTCCAAGTCTCTACCCCATAAGTGCTTTCTACTTTACCAATATGTAAACCAATCCCCAGAAAACATTGTTTATACTTAAATTTTACACCCCATTTGTAATTCTTACAGTGTAAAACAGAAATTCACAGGATCCCATCCACATTGATTGGGTCTTAGGTACCAAATTAATTTCCTATCACTATGTAAGAACTACTACAAACAGACTGTACAAGAACAAGAACAAGTGTAGGTCAGCTGGTCTTTTGTTGAAGGCCTCAAAATGCAGAAGTAAAGAGGTTGGCAAAAGCTGTTATTCTATTTAAAACTTGGGGTCCTTGTCCATCTCAATCAGACTGTTGGCAGGATTCAGATCCTTGCATGCTTAGGAGACCGAGATTAGGTTATCTGCTGTGGTTTGGATCTCAAATGTCCTCCCCCAGTCCCGTGTGTTTAGACGGTCCTGGGGCACTAGGACTATCAGTGCGTTCAGCCACGGATGAATCCCCAGCTGACTGTGCTGCTAGGACACAGGGCCAGGTCACAGGAGGTCGTTCACTGGGGCACGGTCTCGAGGAGTATCTTCTCTCCCTGGTCCTGTTTTTGCTTTCTGTTTCCTGGCTGCTTGGACATGAGCAGCTTTCTCCCATGCCAGGTCCACCACCTTGGCATGTGTCCGTGTGAGCCTGTTGACCACGGACTGAAACTTTGTAAACTGTGAGTCAAAATAAACCACTCCTTCAAGTTTCAAATGTTTTTCTACTTTATCTCAGTGACAAGAAGGTGGCTAAGACCCAACTGGTTGCTCTCTGCTGACCAAAGGATCCTGTTGATTCCTGGTGGTTACCCATAGTTCTTTGCCATGTGACCCCTGCAGACAGGTTACAATATGCTTGTCTGGTTCATTCCAGGCCAAGAGGAAATTTATTTTTTACCTCTTTCTTCTGAAATGGCTGAATCCCTTCAAGGGTTCAGTTGATGAGGTCAAGGCCCTTGTACAACCAGCCTATCTCCATTTCAATCCACTAAGTTCAACCATTTTGAGGTCTTTCTTTCTTAGTTTAGTTCCCTTGCAGTAGTTCTGCCTTTTTACTCAAAGAATGCCTGGTATAGTACAGCTTTTCAACAGTCTTTATAAAATCTAGAAGGATTCTTTAGTTTTTTAAATTAAATATACTGTTTTGATAGTGCTGTTTCCTCAACTAGAGTTAACAATATATACATCTGTATGTGGTCACAGAGAAAGAAGGAAGCTTCCCATCCTGCTAAGGGAGCCTATTTGTGTCTGCAAAATTCCTTCTCCTTTTTCCTAAAATAAATTTGACTGCACAGTGAAATTTATTATAGTCGTACTGCTGCCCAGTTGTGTAAAACAAGACAGAATTATACTGGTAACATACATGAAGACATGGGAATCTTGTTCATCTCCCTATAAAAGATGCCTTCTTACACTGACATTCCAGATTTCTATCTTAGAAACTCCCAAAAGTTTGAGCTTAGGATTCTGGAATGTTCTCTCTAAAGCCGATATAATTACAGGCCACATAATGGACTCTCACACTTTGCAGACTATTCTATCCTTCCCATTCCCAAAACAGTTTAGGAGATGAAGGAGAGGAAAGCATAACTATCATTTATTTTTTATAAGGAATGATCAACACATATGAATAGTTAAAATAGAAACTACAATAAAAAATACATTGCCATCAATCCTCCTCTAAATACCCGCATCTGGCTTCAAGCACTTATCTCATTGTTCCTGTTACTTTCTGAAGCAGTTCCAGAAGTCCTCTTTCAGAAGTGTCTTTAGTGGTGCCGTCGTGGCAGTACTAAAAGTGCTGAGTCGATTAAAAGCATTTACCTTTGTGATCATTTTTGACTTAGGGAAATGGCAAAAAGTTGCATAAATAATGATGTAATGAGGTAATAAGTGAATACGGTAGTGAGGACACACGCTGAGGAATGTACAAGCCTGCCTTTCTGTCGGGTGGGCTGAGCAGCCGCAGTCACTGTATTTTCCATCATACCTCATAAAAACATGACCGTGAGCCTTTCAGAACGGCTTCAGCAAGTGGAAAGAATGATCGGACTAGTGTATTGAAAACAAGGGAAATTATTTTGAGGGGAATTAATAGCATTAATAGGGGAAGTACTGTTTTTTACTACAGCAATTTTTTAAACATTCAGTATATTTGATCACATATATATTTATGAACGATCTTGTCTTTTAAATGAAAATTATGACAATCATTTTAAAAATGTATAAGAATCATAAGGCTCTTTTATCCGTCTTTCAACTTCATACAGCATGACAGTCATAATGGAGTCAGCCAAAGTATTAAATAATTATTCAAATAAGTGTGTTTTTCTAAATGAAAAGATACATAAATGGCTGTTGCAGAATAGTTTAAATTTCAAAACATTCAATGGACAAAATAGGAAAATATACTTGTTGGTTAAGCTGCAATTTTTTCATACTGTTCTTAACAATAGTTTTTTAACAAAAGTTCTTTTGAGGATGCCCAAAATAAAATCTACTCCGAACATCTGGTTCTTTGGGAGTCCATTATGTGTGATAATTTATGGCAAACAATTCAGCTTAGAAGTGTGTACCCTTGCCTGGCTCCAAGAATATCTCTGCACCAGAAATACACAAAAATAAATTATCTTTGGAATGTACAACAACCTCATGATTTAGGATTCTGTTTCCAACAGCTTATGAACAGAGTTTTAGAATTGAATGTTACTGGCCACAAAAAAGGACATTTTTTTTAAGTAAATGGAAACTTATCAATAAAAGTTGAATAACAATTTAAATGTCCCAAAGGGCTAAAGTAGTTTTGGAATGAAAATATAATTTGGTTGGCTTCCAATAATTTGATCTGTCCATTTGTTGGCCAAGGAAACATACTGCACAAGAGATCAAGGTGGTAAGGAAGCATAAAAAGCCTGAGAGAGAGGGTCTACCTATTCTGGTGTGCAAGCAGGGACACGGGTCCTTACTGAGAATTTCATGACCAGGTGATTTAACCATAATTGGAAATCCTTTTACTCTGTATTCATTTGTGCTTCAGAATTTAATTTTAGTTTGATGACAAACTAAAATTAGAAGACAAACCTTCTCTACCAAAACCATATTTCAGAGCCAGTGGGAAAGGAGGAGGAACTTCCTTGTAGAAGATACTTTTTTTTAAAAAGTCTGTTGTGTACTTTACTGGCTTCTACTTACCAGATTCAGAGAGAAAATACTTTATGAAAGATTGACAAAAACTTCTTTTCTCATGCTATTTCTTCCTCTTTAAACATACTGTGGTGTTATTTTTAAACAATGCGCATTTCCCAGTGGGATCTGTCATATTAGCTTCATTAATTAGCAAACCAGTTCTAAGGGCCAAGCACTAGATACAACCCCTTAAAATATAAAACTCAACAGCTGAACTGATAAAACAATTCTGCCACCAGAAGGCAAAGAATTCTACTTTCCTATATTGCTTAGGTACAAAAATGTTTGATCCTGACTGACAGTCATGGAAAGAGACAAAAAACTAGTGTGCCAGGACTTCCTCTGAATTAAAGGTCAATTAGACAAAAAAGTACTAAGGAATAGTCATATACTGTAAGAAAGGAAGATGCAGTGTGAAATTTATTATTTAAATTTACATTTTGTATAATAATATTTAAAAATTCTTTAACCAGAACTAAAGTAAAAAGAAAAGGTATCTACACTGCACTCTACTTTGAGTCAGCTAATATCTTCTAGCACTGTGGAATCGTTACGTCTTGAGATTCTGCCTCTCAAATGAGACTAAACAAATTAAAACATCTTTTCACCAAAGTACCTTTCAAATATTTGCTTTCCTCAAGAATATTTTTCTTTTCTTTTCCTTATTTAGTTTTGGTTTTGGTGCAGGAGATAGAACCCAGGGCTTCCTGCATGGTAAGCATGCATTTACCATACATGATGCTGAGAAAATGACTATGATTAGCTCTGCTCTCCACCTTCTCACTACCAGCCCTTCCCAGTGATTGGCTTTTGAGACAAATACAGTCTTCTTTGCTGTCTTCCACCTCACCAAGGCAACTTTCCCCATTCACTGCTATACTGGATGATACCGCACCTTGCCTATTCCTGGACACGACTCCATTAATTATCCGCCGCCTGCTCCCCCCTTTTAGAGTGAAGGACATATTGAAATAGCTACAGGCAAATATGAAAACATATTAGAAAGCACTGTTTTAGAAAGCGCTGTTCTCTAAGCACTGTGGGATTTGTAGTATTTCAGACAGCAAATGAGAAAACAAACGTGAGTGATGATGTCAACAAGAATAATGTAACAGAGCCATGAGGGAGACGCTGTGTGACGATGCTGGATAGGAACACACTCTGCTAGATGCGAGGAGCGTTCCCCGTGCACCTGTGCATTTCCTAAAGCTCAGGCTACGAATTTTAGCGTTCCTATCCTGAGATGCTTTCCAGTCATCTGAGAGGCACTGAGAGGACATATAAAGGACTGGAGCGCTCCAGAGGTGCAGAAAGCAGGCTCCTTGTCTGTATTAAGGTTGAAAAGCATTCCGTCACATTCAATGAGATAACATTGCTGGACCCAATATTTTAAGACTTTTCCAACTGATTCAGTTGTTTACTTTTAACATAATAGTTTGCCCTGAACAAATAAATGAGGCAGGGTTCGCAGTCTCTTCTCCAGTGGAAAGGCTTAGTCTATTTCATATTCCAAAGTACTGCAAATGTTTATCATGGGGAGCAGAGCTTAATTGCTATTTGAAACAATGTTATATGCGAAAACTATAAACATCGCGAAATGTAGGTCTCAAAATAAGTGACTTCCCAGAAGGCCATTTCTCAAAGAACTTTCCTTCCTTCCATGCCTCGTTGAGTCCTCCATGCCAGGAATCCTTTTAGACACCTGGGGAGTTACCCTCTTATTAGAAATTAATATCAAAGTAAGGGCATATTTTATCAAACCAACTCCTAATGTGTCCACCCAGGAGACTCCCTATTTCATTCCCAGCAACAAGTTAGTACACAAGTCATTGACAATGTATCTTGCATAATAATAGAACAACAAAGTATTCTCATTGTTTATAGCGAAGCAAATATGATGAGTAACTTAAATAGCTCCCGTGCTATTCCAAATATGCTCCTTCCCCAGCACTGGCAGCCTCACATGGTCTCAGTACGCTACTGTTACTGCCTGCAGAGATATAAGGAGCGGTGGAGATGTTAACAAATCCTGAACTTTCTCCCTAAATCATCTCACTTACCCTCTTCCCTTTAGCCACCACATTCACAGTTCATTATCCCTCAGTTTCCTCAGTATATCAAGTCAGTTTCCACCCTATGTACTTCCATGCTGTTTTGGCCTAAAACACACTTGCACTGTGTCCAGGTAACTTGTAATATCCTTCAGCTCTTAGATAAGCATTTTTATCCAAACTGACATGCTAACTGAAAACAGGAATATACTTTGTGCTTTTAAAGTGTCCTATAGTCTTTTAAAATTGTCTCAAAATTGTAATTGAATATACATAAGCTTGATTCCTAAGTATTTCATTTTTTGAGATGCTGTTATGAAAGATGCGGTTTCACTGATTTCTATCTTGGTCTGCGTGTCGTTTGTGTAGAGGAATGCTATTGATTTTTGAGTGTTTACTTTGTATCCAGGTATGCTACTGAATTTGGCTATTAAATCTACGAGACTTTTGGTGGAGTTTCCGGGATCGTCTATGTAAAGTATCACGTCATCTACAAATAATGATAATTTTACTTCTTCTTTTCCTATCCTTATTCCTCTTATTTCTCTCTCTTTTCTAATTGTTCTGGCTAATACTTCCAGAGCTATATTGAATAGGAGTGGTGACAGTGGACATCCTTGTCTTGTTCCTGACCTTAAAGGGAAAGTTTTCAGTTTTTAACCATTTAGAATGATGATAGCTGTTGGTTTGGCATAGATGGCTTTTATCACATTAAGGTAAAGTCCATCTATGCCAATTTTCTGTAAGGTTTTTTTTATCATGAATAAGTGTTGGACTTTATCACAAGCTTTCTCTGCATCAGTTGAGATGATTATGTGATTTTTGTCTTTGGCTCTATCGATATGGTGTATTACATTAATTGATTTGTGTATATTGAACCACCCCTGCATTCCTGGGATGAATCCCACTTGATCATGGTATATAATCTCCTTGATGATTTGTTGCATTCTCTTTGCTAGTATTTTACTGAAAATTTTTGCATGGATGTTCATTAGGGAGATTGGCCTGTAGTTCTCTTTTTTGGTTGGGTCTTTCTCTGGTTTTGGTACCAGGATGATACTTGCCTCCAGGAATGCATTGGGGAGAATTCCTTCCTTTTTAATTTCCTTAAAGAGTTTGAGAAGTATTGGCATTAAATCTTCTCTAAATTTCATGTAGAATGCAATTGCAAATCCATCAGGACCTGGGCTTTTCTTCATTAGCAAGTTTTTATTACATTTTCAATTTTGCTTGCTGATAGTATGTGGTTATTCAGCATTTTTATATCTTCTTCATTCAGATTTGGTAGTTTGTATGCATCTAGAAATCTGTCCATTTCCTCTGTGTTTTCCAGCCTGTGAGAGTAAAGATTTTCAAAGTAGGTACTGATGATCTTCTGAATTTCTACTACTATACAGTGAAAATTACAGTACTCCGAAAAAAGAGATTGAAGAAGATTTCAGAAAATGGAAAGATATTCCTTGCTCATGGATAGGAAGAACCAACATTGTGAAAATGGCTATACTCCCAAAATTGTTGTACAGATTCAATGCAATGCTCATTAAAATTCTGCTAGTATACCTCATGGATCTAGAGAAAACATTTCTAAAATTCATCTGGAACCTGAAGAGGCCTAGAATAGCAAAAACAATCTGGGAAACGAAGGAAAGGTAGGAGGCATCACAATCCCTGACTTGAAATTATACTGCAAAGCTACTGTGATAAAATCAAAATGGTATTGGCAAAAAAAACAAACCTGACAATCAATGGAACAGGTTAGAAGATGCAGACACAGCTACAAACACACTCAACCACCTTATTTTTGACAAAGAGGCCAAACATGTACGATGGAATAAAGATAGCATCTTTAACAAATGGTGCTGGAGAAACTGGCTTACCACATGCTGAAGACTAAAACTAGACCCATATGTATCACCATGCACTAAACTGAAGTCAAAATGGATCAAAGATCTAAATATCAAAATAGAAACACTAAATCTTCTGGAAGAGAAAGTAGGTAAATCTCTCAAAGACATAGGGTTAGGCAGGGTGTGGTGGTCCTCAGGGGTGACCCTGAGCACTCAACCGGGCCCCAGGGAATGCCTCACTGGGGTGAGCCTGGCAGTACTCGGGGGCAACCCCGAGGACTCGACCGGGCCCCTGGGAGCACCTCATTGGGGCAGAACCCAGCCTTCTGCAGGGGAAACCCCACAGACTGGTCCTGGTCCCTGGGAGTGCCTCACTCTGGTAGAGACCGGCAGTGCTCAGGGGTGACCCCAAGAAACTGACAGGGCCTCTGGGAGCACCTTACTGAGGCAGAACCTGGCAGACTGGTCTGGGTCCCTGGGAGCACTTTGCTGGGGTGGAGCCAGGAGGTGCTCAGGGGTGAGCCTGAGAACTTGACTGGGCCCCTGGGAGCGCCTCATTGGGGCGGAACCCAGCAGTCTGTGGGGGCAACCCCGCAGACTGGTCTGGTCCCCAGGAGTACCTCATTGGAGCAGACTCCAGCAGCCCAGAGGTGACCCTGAGAACTCAACTGGGCCTCCAGGAATGCCTTGTTGGGGTGGAACCCGGTGGCCTGCGGGGGCAACCTGGTAAACTGGTCCAGGTCCCTGGGAGCACCTAGCTGGGGCAGAGCCTGGCAGTGGTCGGGGGTGATCCCGAGAACTCGACCAGGTCCCTGGGGTGGAGCACCTTGCTAGGGTGGAGCCTGGTGGTGCTCGGGGGCAACCCCAAGAACTCAACTGGACCTCTTGGAGCATCTTGTTGGGGCACAACACAGCAGTCTATGGGAGCAACCCTGCGGACTGGATCGGGTCCCCAGGAAAGCCTCACTGGGGCAGACCCCAGCAGTGCTCAGGGGTGACCCCGAGAACTTGACCAGGCCCTTGGGAGCATCTGGGGTGGGCAGAATCCAGCAGTCTACAGGGGCAATCCTGTGAACTGGTCTGGGTCCCTGGGAGCGCCTCGCTGAGGCAGAGCCCAGCCATATGCAAAGTCGACTCTGTGTACTTTACTGGACACCCGGAAGTGCCTCATTGAGGTGGGGCCCAACAGTCTGCAGGGGTGAACCTGCAGACTGGACTAGACGCCCGAGGGCCTTGAGCTCTTATCAGTCGGGTATGACCATAATGTATTTGGTTCCCTACCTATGTACCGTCTTTGAGGATGGGTGCTTTTCCACCCAGAGCCATAGTAATTTGGTGCACCTATGTTTGTTACAGTATAATTTGAAGCAGCCATATGCCTACCCAGTGTGAGAGCCTGAGGAAGTAAATAAGCCAAAAAGTACAGTTATTGTCAGAAGGAAGATGATTGATTGGGTGGGAGAACAATGGAAATGAAGGTGGGGAAAACTGTTTGATTAACTGAACGTGCTATCATTTGTATAACTGAGTAACAATAGTGAAGACATCATTATATTTTTTAATACAGCAAATCCATTTTTAATTCCCCAATATCTGCTTTATCATTGTTACCTTTATTGTTTATGCATTATACTGATTTTTAACTGAGTAAGAAATGAGAAGATAACATGATGTGATACAACAGTCATTGTTAATCCCCTATCTTCTGTATTATTGTGTACTTCATTGTTTTTGAGATAACTGAGTAACAAATATGAAGATGATATTATGTAAAACAGCATTCATTGTCAATCCCCTACTATCTTCCCCATAATTTGTGTATTTCCTTATTGTTTTTGTGTTTTTCGAGTTTATATTCTTTTATCTTTAAAATTAAAAAAGAGAAATGGCATTCTTGCCATAGAGAGAGGAATTCTTACAGATTAACCAGAAAAATAAGAGAAAATGAAAAAATAAATAAAATGAATAATAAAAAGGTACTTTTCAAATTGTCAGTAAACACCAAAATAAAATAAAGCAAACAAGCAAAAAAAATCCATGGCAATACCAAGTGTCATAAATATGCAGCATCTGCAACTCTCACACACTGTTGAATGCAGTACTGGTTAGAACATTTTGGCAAACATTTTGGTAGTACCTTTAGAAGCTGTGTATTCGCACACTTTATGATACACACTATCAGACAGAGATGCAAGCAGGGGTGCTTAGCATCAGGACGATGGTGAAGTAAAGAGGAATTAGGGCTGGATATTTAAGGAGGCACTTGTCTTATGGCTACATATGCACTGGCACTAGTACGAGTGTGAGTGTAGTTTGCACCCCAGTTTGCACCCCAGTTTGGACCTCTTATCTCACCCTGCCTCTATCTCAGACCCGGCAGCAGTGTTCTGAAACTATGTAATGTTTGTAAGATTCACTATGTAGCACTGAAAGAATGAACAGGTAACAAGTAACATGTATCATTCACACAAGCAATGCTGGGTACAAAGAACGTGTCATGAAACAGTACACAGCTCCATTCATAAAATTTAAGAGCAGACAAAACCAATCAACTGCCATAGAGGAGAGAAGGGTCATTAGTTTTGAAAGGAAGAATGGCTCCGAGAGAGCTGGAAGAGTTTGGAGTCCTGCAAAAACCTGTATCTTGATCAAGATGCCAGTGACATACGTATGAGCACTTTGCAAACATCCACCGAGGTGAATAGGATCACTACATACGATATATGTAATATCACTTTTGATTTGCACTTCTATGTGTGAATGAACTAAAAAGTTTATGTAAATCACTGAAAAATGGCCATCAAATCACACGTAGTGTTATGCTGAGGAAAAGGCAGGCAGAGTCCTTCCCGGGTCAGGAATAAGAGGCTTCCTCTGCATCTATAATATTTCATTTAGCTTAAATTCTAATGAAACAAATACAGCAAAATGGGAGAATTTGATATGGGTGGATAATAAGCATTCAGTTTATTGTTTTTCTCTGTAGTTTTAACTGTTTTATACTTTTAAAAAACGTTGGTTTTGTGAAGCTGAAATTTTCATGGAGAGGACTGCAACCCCCACATTAATTATCAACAGTTCTTACAGTCTGCTATAAAGTGCTGCCTCCTGCAGTAGACATTGCATCCTGCTCCCTGCCAAGACAAAACATATTTACAAGTAGCCCTTTGATTTCACTGGAAAAAACTGTGTAAAGTGAGGTGAGCTCGTTGTAGTGTTTCTTTGACATTACAGCCTTTGAAATTGAAGCTGCAGAAAATATCTTGCCCTTCTGTATCCATCAGTCTGATGTTCCTTGAAAAACAAATTGTGAGTAGTTCTGCTCGCCTCTCACTGATCCCAAATCATAGAAAACGTAGTAAATAAGACTACTTTACACTTGAAGGAACTGCTGTATGTCAAGCTTTCAAGAGCACACACAAACCTATAGAGTTTATTTGCACTCTCCCTTTTGCCCTTTAGTCTTAGCTTTCAAAAAATCTACTGGAAGTGTTGGGAATTTTAAACATGCTTCAGTTAGCCTCCTATTTGCATTTCAGAAATGGCTTCCTCGTGTGTTAAACTCTCTACAGTTTATTAACCATCTATGTCACTACTGAGTGGAAGAGTTCCTCTGTGATTGTTGTGGCCACGACCAAACCAGCTGAACGGCTTGCACAGAAGCTGGCTCACGATTCTGCCCAACATAGGACCTGTGGCATGGTTTCTATAAGTCTGTTCTAACCTCGGTGGACTCCAATTTTCTGCTTGTCCTAAGCTCTGTTAAGAGTAGAGACAAGGGAGGGAGAATCAGGACAGGTCCTAACAGATATGATGAAAAGCTGACCCCATGGAAAAATGGAGATAGATACTATTTAGTGGAAAGAGAAAGGCACTTACAAGTTGGCAAATCTACATTAGAATTTTCACTTGCTAAGCTGACCAGTGGTGAACAAGTCATTTTCTCTCAGAGAATCCTTAATGCAAGATGAATAAGCTAATAATATTCCTTCTGGAGTTTTGTGGGTTTTGTATGCCATGAAATGTTAAGTGTATTACATGAGTGTAAGGCATTAAAGAAGATTCTTATCACTGACTCCTTTACTATTCTTAGCCTCAAAAGTACTTTCCCATTAGGTTTATCTCCAAAAATTCATTACCCATTGCATGTTGGTTTCATCCCTTCCATCTCTTTCTACCACTTCTCAACAGTCTGCTTGTTATCCTAACAGAATAGGGACTATCAAGATAGTTGAGCCTTTGTAATTCCTGGCTTCTCTTTTTAAGTTTTGATATAACTGAAATGCTATCTTTTGGCTTAGATTGATAATGTGCCATTTACAAGAAAATAACCAGATAATATATACCTCTGCAAGGTACTGTCTCAGTGAGACCTTACAGCGCCATGACAGGAATGGGGCTCGGGGGCATGAGGTCAAAAAGGACAGAGGTTCTGAATCAAAGTAATTATGGATCCTGGTCTCAAAAGCCCTGCAGCCTTTGTAGATTTCTTGCTGTGGAACTGCACTGCTGTAAAATTGCTAAACTTTGCATTTGTTTCTCCTTGTACAGCAATTTGGAAATTGCAACTGGCAGGTTGATGTTTCCCTTAGTATATAGGGATCTTAAAGGTAAAAATGTTGTGTGGAAAAGGAGATAATGATGTTCCCCTACCTCATACTTCCACTGACTCTGAGTCTGAGCTCCCTCTCTCCAGAGGGAAGAAGGTTGGGACTCTCATCTCCTCTGTCTTCTTACTCAGCCCTTAGCTGAGGAAAGGGCCAGTAGTCTGATGATTCAGAGCACAGTATTATCCTGGTGGGCACTGACACTGCTTTGGCCATTTCAGCTCTCTCTGCTCCCAGGGAAAGGAGGGTCATTGTCCCAATGAATGAATCTGGGTGAGTGACAAATTTCACCTAATGAGACAGGCCCCAGCTGTCTTCAGGTTTGTGGAAGAGAGAATGTGTGCATGTGTGCTCCTTGGAGACACCCAGTAGGGAGATTCTGCTTCCTCAAAGCCCTAACAAGGCTAACACCTCAGAGCCTCAACTTAGGTTCCTGAGCTTGAAACCATACCCTGTAATTCTGAAATAAGGAGGACTCCTACAGCCCGCACCTCCAGAACAACCCTATCTTGCACTCAGTAATGTCCTCGGATAATGAAATTTTTAATTTAATCAAATTTAGTCATCTTGAGAAGTATCTCTTGAAAAAGAAAAAGACAGGTTAGTGCAAACGCTCCGTTAACCTAAGTAAGCTCTCTTTCCAGTCTGTGGGTGGGAACGCTCAGCCCCCCGCAGCGGCACGCAGCGTCCCATCCCGAGCAAAGCTGAGAATACGAGATTGTTATTCACTGGTGTCAGCATTGCCACGAGACAGAATTCAGCCTCAGTTTACAACTGAAGGTCAGACATCAGGCGACAGCCTTGAGCAGCTCGAGGGTAATAACGTTTACGCCATTGTCACAAGATCATGAGTTTAGTTAGTGTGAAATATGCAAAAACAAGCACTCAGTGAGCAATGCAATGGGAAATGAAGACTGTCTGGAAAATTTCTCTGCCTCATACACCAGACAGAAGTCGAAAAGGACAATTCTAGGCCAAAGATCAGTATGATTACTCCTTTCAAGGGTTACAAATATTCTAAGTGGGAAGAGAGACCATGAAAACATTTTCTTGACATTTCACAATTTAGCAGGATACCTGAAAAAGAGAATGAGAAAGAAGCATGTGTTTAATTTACTTCACTGTCCCCTTCTCCATACAGAAAAATAACTGATTTCCATACAAGGTGTTCCTTTGAAATTCTGGCAGGATGTCAATTCCACTGTTGTCTTGCTTTGAGAGACAACATCAACACATCAAGCCAGATCATGATGCAAGATCAACACATCTGCCCCTCTCTCGTGCAAATTTGTGACTGAGGGGCTGAGTATATAGCTCAGTGGAATAAGCACCTGCCTAGCAAGCGCAGGGTCCTGAGTTCGATTCCCAGTACCGCCAAAAAAAAAAAATGTGACTGAGTCTCCAACAGTATGTTTTTACTCTGTATCAACATTCTCATCCTAAAAATGGGCAGTGCCCAAGCACTCTTCAACGAAATCCTAGACTGGCAGATGCTTTGGGGTGTGTGTGTGTGTGTGTGTGTGTGTGTGTGTGTGTGTTGAGGAGAGATGCATTTGCAATGATCAAATATAATTTTAAAAAGCAAAATAACAAGCCCTTCCTAGAAATTCACAAGGTTTGCTGACATTAAAGGGCTCTGAAAAATTCAACAAATAATAATAAACCAAAAAAGAAAAAAACGTTTTTCAACATTTTTGAACTCAGTATATTCTGAAAGTCGAAGGTCCATACTCCTTCTTCATGTAACAGCTGCTAGTGTCCAATATCACAGAATTCCCATTCAAAAATGTTTACTCTGGAAAACTGTCCTGTGGCTTTCCAGGCACAAAGGCACTGAAAATATTTGAGTATGTCTTGACTCCTGTTTTCTATCCCAAATGTCAATGATGGTGAGAAAAAAGATAAGAAAAATGAAGAATGCCTTCCACAGGCATAAGTGAGTGGTTTGATGAATTTATTATATTAATGAGTTAGTTGCCAAACATACCAGAAATGAGTGGACTTGAGCTCTGTTGCACCTAACTCGAGCAGGCTGTCCTAATTTAAGATATATCAGGAGTGGTCTGAAGCCCACACAAGCAAGAGAACACATCTTCGTCTGCATCCCTCCACCCCACGGTCACCTGGAGGTCACCCTTTCCTGCCGTACCCCTGGATCACCTCCATCGCTACCTGTTACTTTGCAGCGAGGTCCTTCTCACCCTAGGCCTGACATCTTGGCATGAAGAGCAAGGGATAATGTGAAAACTGCAGGTTTGGGGAATAGCAACATTCACTGCTATTAGTTTTTAGTTTTTATCACATAAAAAATTAGCGCAGCACTCAGAGGCATAAAAAGAAATTATTTAGGGCTCCTCCCGGTTTTGTAGGTTGGCTGGCCTCAGCTATGCAATTCTGCTCCATGTAATACAGCTGAGGTCATGAACATGGATGCACTCAACTGGGACTGGAAGATTTGCAAACCCAGCCCAGATTTCACCCCCCTTATGAGAAGTGGATTATACAGAAAGAGAAAGAAGGTTATCAGTGGCTCTATTTGGAAACCATCTATTACAACATGCACCGACTCACACTTCACATCTACACAGCCAATTGGTCATAAGCAGGAAATACCCTTCCTGACAAAGAGGGCCCTATCCAGGCAAATGAAAACCTTGAAACTATTTACCTAGACCAGCCAGCGGTGGTAAACTTAGAGATTTCAAGGATAAATGCTCAACTGCAGCACATGTGCCATGGGTTCACCACCATGTGATCCTTCAGGAAAACCTTCCTTTCTTTTGGGCTCCAGCTGGATCAAAGTAAATGAGCACCTAATTATTTCTACCTTCTCAGTGCCTAAGGTTCTCAGGAGGTGTCTGGAATAATTTTTCCTAGATTAACATTAAATTTCTCTATGGACAAATTGGGTTCCTAGGTACTCAGTAAATTATAGGTTAAACTTCTAATTCTGTTGAAGTTTTTATTTGCTCTTACACTACTTCCCAAAGATTAGCAACCTTCTCCTTATCAATATTGTAGTGAAATTGTGAGTCTGGAAGCCGCTGTATCCAGAGGAAAGATGGTAAATATTTACTTGACAGTATTATCGCCTCTCCTTCAAGGAGCCAGCTCTTCTTTTTGCCTTACTCCCCATGTGAAACACAGGGAAGACGAGTGGGCTAGACAGCTGCCTACATAGTACATTTTATGGAGAGCTAAGAAGAGACCATGCCCAAAAATAATCTTCACAGCTGCCATGTCGTGGGGCTTGAAATGCTATCCTAGAAATTCATTTCATTCACTGATGGTATGACTTTCCTGAGATTCAGAGACAGAATGTAAAGACCCCAGGTTATGAGAACACACAAAGTTGTCACTGTCCATTTGTTTCCCAACCTAGGGTGAGGGGCTGGTCTATGAGGTACAGCCAATGAGGTTGGGCTCTGTTGTTTGGTATATGATTGAAGGCCAAGAGGGATGGTGCATCTCCTGGGGCCAACTGTATGCTCTGCATGGGTGACAGAGAGATGGAACAAGGTCCTCCCCTCCAATGTCACTGCCTGAATGGTATTAATGGAAGGGAAAGAGAAGGTATAGAGTGGGAGTGAGAAAGAGGCAAAATGACAAGTTAAATTTTAAATTAATATTTTAATATAATTAAGACTGAGAAGACATTAAAGAAAACTACATAGTAAAGGCATTTGAAAGGGGAACATTTGTATTAACTTTTATCCACCTTGTGAAAGGTAGTGAAAAGATTGTCAACCAAAAATAGCTAATAATATTTATGTTGTATTTTCTATGATGACATCATATCCATTGGTGGTCAAACTCATTTCTGAGAACATTATATTCACTGACAGTCACAAAAGCTATGTGATACAGGCATCTTATTGCCATTTTAAAGATGGGGACAGAGTAGATTGACTTGTTTGTGACCCCGCAGGGAAAATGTAAAGCCAGGATTGAATCCAGTCTGGCTATCCTTTCCTCTGTCGCTACAATGTACTGCTTGCCTGAGAACATCTCACATAGAGATGCTTAAGTACATAGAGACTTGCTAGAAAGGCAAGAAACCACTCTCAATACTTCCCTTTAAGACAGGAAATTGAGTCTAAAGTTCAGTGTTTGAAATAAAATCATTACTAGTGCTGTTAGAATATTTATTATGTGTCTTTTATATTTACAGAATTGAATACACTATTAAAATATTCTTTCCCTAATTTCATTTGAAGTGACTCATAATTTATGGTCAATTTATGAAAAATACTAGAAAATCTCTGTCTCTAAAGAGCAGAGATTCTTCACTTTTCTGAAATCAAGGCCAAAGTGACAAAGTTCAGCTACCTGATACTTGGACATCCTTAAACGACATCCTATGGAGCCGTAGGAGGCAGCATTCTGGCCAGTCCTACCACGTCCACCACGACATCTGTGGCCATCCTTGTAGAACACTACAGCCAGCTTTGAAAACACACCCATCTCTATTTTCTGTGAATAGAAATTTGCCCAACTTAAAATGCCAGAAAAACCGGTTAATTGTGTTCTATCCATGTTCATTTTACTATTGTTTTCTCTTTCCTCCTCCAGCCCACCTTATCAACACATGGTTCTCCTGCTGCCATCAGACTTTGCCTGTGAGAGTGACTTAATAAAAATGGAATTTAGGTTGTGGCCAGAAAAGCAAGCATGACAAATCATGAATCCCCAGAGTACACAGTTAATGCTTGTAACTTCTAAATCAGTACATTAGGAGGCCGGCTTATGAAAAGGTAATACAGTATCAAGTATTTAAATCTAGTGGGAGAATTGACTGCCCTGCAGACTAACTCTCAGTTAGTGGAAATGTACCATATATTAGAGAGAAGAAGTGCAGTTTCCAAAAGGCACAATTCACCTGGAGAAAGCCAAAGGCTGTCTCCCCTGTGCGTTCTGTTCTCGCTAGTGGCTCACGCCCTAATGTGGCGTTTTCTTCCTCCCGCTAAGATGCAACTGGAAGGAAATACATGGGAAATTTTCATTAATGGATGTGACTGAGACACTATCGGCATTTAATGAATAGCCACCAGTGATGTTAAACGTCCTGCAATTTTCCACAGATGGATCCTGCACAATGGGGAATTTTCACCAAGAGCATCCCTGTTATAAAATACTACATTAGAGGGATACACTTCCATCTCTTAGAGCCTCTAGTTTTCAAACTGGCTGCTCCTTACTGAGAATGACCAAGTTAACTCTTTTTTGGAAAGTTATGGTCTTCCCCCAATTTTAATTAACTAACAGGAAGGCTGAATTCCGCTGTATTATATATGATTTAAAAGGACCAAGGGAAGTCAAACTCCTGGGAGTGTGCGAAATCAAAGATATTACTGAGATTACCTATGAAGGAAAGCCCATCAGAATCATGGTAGATTTCCAACACAAACTACCGAATGGACAAGAACTTGAAGCAAAGTATTCCAGGTCTTGAGACAAAACAGCTTCCAATCCAGATTGACTTGTCCTGCAAAGCTATCCTTCAAATTTAATGGAGAAATAAAATATTTCCATGAAAAAGAACAACTGAAGAACTTCATGAGCTCCAAACCAACCTTATACAGAGTCCTAAATATATTCAAGAAAGATATAAAAATGACAGCCAACAATAGAAAGGACAATACCTGTCTTCTTTGGGCTTTGAGTTTGACCTACTCTTCTTTCTCTAGGAGTATACAGTACAGCATTAGGTTCTTTATTTGTGCTCATTCTGTTTTCTTGATGTGAGAATTCATCACTATGAATTTCCCTCTGAGGACTGCTTTCATTGCATCCCACAGGTTTCTGTAAGTTGTATCTACATTTTCATTTGATTATAAATAGTGTTTAATTTCTACTTTTATTGCATCCATGACCCATTGGTTGTTCAGGAGGATGTTATTTAATTTCCAACTGCTTGCGGAGTTTTGTGATTTCTTTTGTCACTAATTTCTAATTTCATTGCACTATGGTCCAATAGTATACATGGGATAATTTCAATTCCTCTACATTTACTTAAACATGTTCTATATGCTAGCATATCATGTATTTAGAGAGCATCCCATGTGTAGCTGCTGTAAAGGTCTACTAAGTCCATATGTTCACAAGTTTGGTTAAGTTCTGTTATTTCTTTCCTGATTGCCTAGTTGATCTATTTCATTGTGACAATGGTGTTTTAAAGTCCCTTGTTATGATTATGTTGCTGCGTATTTCATTTTTCATGTCTGTTACAGTTTGTCTTATATAGTTGGCTGCTCCTGTTTGGTGCATAGATGTTTATGATTATTATCTCTTCCTCTTGAAGTTTTTCCCTCACCGGTAACCTTCTTTATCTCTAATTGTTCTTGGTTTGAAGTTACCATTGTCTGCAATCAGAATGGCTACACCCTACTTTTTCTGGGTTCTTGTCATGTAAAGTATTGTTTTCCATCCTTTAATTTTTAGCCTATGAACTTCCTTTTGAGTTAAATGTGTTTCTTGTCTACAGTATTATTGAGGATTTTGTGTCTTGATCCACTCTGCCAGTGTGCTTCTTTGGTTGGTGCATTGACACTGTTTACATTGATGTTTATAACTGCTATGTACTGGTTTATCTTTCTCATGTTATTTTTCTGCTGTTGGATCCTCCCTTTTCCTTCAGCTTTATTGTTTGCTCTGCTTGGTGATTCCTTTCTGAAAACATCATTTCATGACAATATATGTGCACCCATGTTTATAGCAGAATAATTTGTAATAGCTAAATCATGGCAACAACACAAATGCCCATCAACTGCAGAATGAATAAAAAGTTGTGGTATTTTTATATAATGGAATATTACTCAGCTATAAAGAATAATAAACTCAGGGCTTTTATAGGTAAATGGTCACAACTAGAGCCCATACTCTTAAGTGAAATAAATCAGACATGCATGTATAAACACTATATTGTTTCACTAGTGTAAGAACCTGGAAGAGTGAATAAAATCTAAATGGTACAACAGAAAAGGAAGGAAACTGGTCAAAAAGAAAGAACAACTGGAGAGGGCAAAGAGAAAAGAAAGAAAGAAGGGAAAAATATGTATATATGTATACATAGGATAGCTAAGATAGTTGTACTACTGATTTCTAATACTTTATTGAAAAGAACAGTCAATGTTTAATTGCTGATCAATCTTGCATGCTTATATTTGTTTATCTGAGTAGCCAATTTGAAGATATCAATATGAAATACAACCATCATCATTAATTTCCTATCATTTTGTTTGAAATTCTGTATTGCTTGTATTGTTTTGGGATTATTTTGTAAATGTCTGTGTGTCTGTTAATATGCTTCCATTCTTTGATCTTTAAAATAAAAAAGATATTACCGAATCCTGTATGACTTGCTTTTCTATACATACGTATATATCTGTGATAAAGTTACACTTATACATTAGCCCGATATGATATTAATAACTAACAACAAAATAATTAGAAAAATATGCTATAATAGAAGCTACTTAAATCGTCCTATTTCTGGAATTTGCTGTTTTGTAGTTTTGGCCTGTGATTGACCACAAGTAGGTGAAACTGTGGAAAGTGGAAAGTCAGCAAGGGCTGAAGCGCTGGTGTGTTTAAGTGATAGGCCCATTTCATAGATAGAGGACAGTGGAGACAATCTCTCTTTAAGCACAGTTAAGACTTGTTGGAATTCTGTAACACAGGAGGCTGTCAAGTGGTTGGAGTTAGAAAAAAGATAATGAATAACTGGAAACAAATATTTGAGCCAAAGTCAGCTATCATTTGTCCTTCTTCTCTTTCTCTGAAAATAGTTAGTGAGCAGCTACTACGTATGGGTATTGTTAAGGCATTGGCTCGGTTACATTGTCGTGGGGAATACATCACATTGACAAAACTGACATTAATAAAATAATCGCATGAAAATGCCGGTGAAGACCAACGTGGTTGGCCATGAGTGACAGTCACATGACCTCCTAGTCCAAGGAGCACTAGAGAAGTATAACTTGTGCCATGTAATTTCTGCATTCCATGATCAGCAAGCTAGTTAGAAGATGTGTCATAAAACTTGAGCAGACTTCTCTTCCCTAGGCATCCACAAGCACACTGTTTTGGATAGTCCTCTGGGCTCCAAGCAGCTAGGGCAGAGACCCCGAGGTTTTTCAGACTGAACAGAACACATAGAATGAATGAGTCATCAGGAATGCAAGGCTCTCCTTCCAAATAGTGGCTGAATGACAACTCCTACAAAGAGGCCACAGAGATATTAACAACACGAGTGGTTTTGACATCCCTGGAGGAGTTTTGAGAGCAATCAGTGTAATTAAACTAGTGCTACAAATATTTACAGCATGAAAATTCTGGCCTTTGTTCCCCAGAAAGGCCTGAGGACATAACGATGAGTGGAAAGCAGCCTTTGCCCTCAGAGGAATGTGACTGGAGAAAAAGGGTAACACACACTGCGGTAAGTGCCTATGAACAAAGTGAGGGCCAGGTGTCCTGGGCTCTCAGAGGAGGGGATTATTTACTCCTCTTTTGTACTGAGAGAGAACTGCCCAGTTCCAAATGACAATGTCAAGAAATGCAGATCTTAATTCTCTATCTTCCCTGATAGAGATGTTTCATGCTTTTTGCTTAGGATAAGCTGTCCCTAGATCAAAAGGTGTGACTTGTTTAATGAGTCTGGATTTTCCTCATTTGTTTTCTAACCCTACTATGAAAAGCTACTCTAAAAATAATAAGTTTTAATTTTAATCAACTAAGTCAATCAGGAAAATTCCCTGCACATACATTAAGGCCACTGTGACCTCTTTTCATACCTTTATCCATTCTGCCTGCACTCCCAGAATCACCCACCGCAGCTGACACAAGCTGGTCCACAGCTCAGTGTAGCTGGCGCTACAGAGAAATGGAGAGGCGTGGACAGCCCATCTGACTGCCTAGGTATGACAGTGTCCACAGCCAAGCCTCAAGAACCTAATCAACTAGTTCTCTTCTTAGAGGTCAAAGACAGGAAAGTATTGTTGTCTTTCAACACTAGAGAAGCTGCTTTGTTTACTTTTAAGGAGTGGTCTTCAGCAGGAAGCAGTATGAAGTCAAAGCAAAGGCTTCATAAAGAAATCTGAAAGACTAAGGGGTTCATTGGGGCAAAACCACAAAGACTCCCTCTGTGAACAGAAATTCTGGTGACAAAAATAGGAGGAGTAAGAGACTCACCTTTGCTTAGGGGCTCCTAGGAGCTGTCTCTTGCTCCCTCCACCTTCATTGTTTTAAAGTTTGGTGATTTCTGTCTAGGGAGACAAATTCAGAACTTGTTCCACCCAGACACAGCTGGGGAAGGTAACACTGTAAGAAAGACACAGTAAATTTCTCAATGCCATACTGTGCTCAAAGAGCTCATCTGTTCCTGTCAAATATTGTCACAGTGATTTCCTTTAAAGCTGCAAATGCCTTTGCCTCAGTTTCAGCCCATTTCCTACAGCTTTCATGAAAGGTGTCACACACGAGTCAGGCTAATGTTAATTCTTTCTTTAAAAGGCAGTACAACAAATTATGCCAGAAAGTTTAATGTCATTTACACACACTATCCATGAAAATTTTGACGGTGAAAATATTTATATTTAAAGTATGCTGCACATTCCCTGAACAGGGCACCAGGCAGCTTTTAATAAAGGGCACATACAAAATAGCAGTTGATAGGAAATCCAAAGGTCGTGGTAATTTATCTTGGGAAACTGCTCTGGAGGCAAGTGTTCTTTCCCACATTTAGTGTTTGCTGATTCCCATGCCACCCTGAGTTCTCCCCTTCTACTTGATATTTTGCCTCTTTTCTCCTCTCTTGGTACCAGGACAGCCACTGCTGGCTGGTGAAAGCCAGAACGAGTGACACAGCACAGCTGAGATTTGGGGGGACAGTGGACAACTTCTCCAAAACCCGAGCAGTTCCATATCACAGCAGTGATGCTGGTACTTTGAAGGACATGGAAGCTCAGGTCAATGTGAAAATATGTGATTACCATCCCAGCACTAAAGATTGTCAGTGCCTATGGTTAGCTAGGGAAAATGATCTTTTGTAAAGATGTCTGTCATGTTCTGAGGATGAAGCGTAACTGCCATTGTTACCATTTCCAATTAGACAGGGCAAGATTACTTGTGTTAGGACTATGATTTAGGAAGGGTTTACTTCAAGAACTCACTCCTATATTCTGGTCAAATAGCTGGAGCAGTAAAGCAGAAGGTGCCTAGTCACATACTGCCATCCCAGGAAACATAGCTTCATCAAGAACCTTTTTTTGCTCAGAGCTGCAACCTGGGAGCCTCACCCTGGAATTGCTACCTCCTGAACACCCCTACCCAGCTTCCCAGGCATCTGCATGGCCATTCAGAGAGTCAGGAAGCAGAATATTCCAAGAACTTCCTGTGCTCATCCTTTAAGTGTCACTTCTACATCACCTCTAGTTACCTAAGGAAATCAAATGAAAACATGTTTTTCATCTTCATTTTAGTGCTGGTGATCAACCCCACGGCCCCATGGATGTGGGCCCAGTGCTCTATCACTGAGCTACGTTCATAGCTTTCACTATTTAATTCCACTGATAACCTTTCTGTAATGACCTGTTATGAATAAAAAAGAACAACTTTCTACCTAGAAGTGATACAAGTATGAACTTAGTTTAGCAGCTGAGGGCTTTGACAGCTCGCACAATCTTCCTTCTCATCCTTATTGCCACAGTCCAGTATCACAGCTCTTCTCGCCACCCCAGCATTCTTTGCTCGCTGGGGCACCCCACACACCCTTTCCTAAGTCAGTCCTGCACACCTGCACACCTGTGCTTTATCATCCCCACCCTCTTCACTTAAAATGATCTTTCCCTCCATCTACACCTGAACACTTTTCAAATATCATTTGCCCCTACTGGGGGACAGAGTTATTGATCGTCTCTGTGTTCTAATTCTTTCATGCCCCTGTCCTCTTTACAAAATGAAGAAGTGATTCTGAACTTCTGTTATACTGTGCTTATTCACAAGGTGCTGACATATGATAGCACAAAAATAAGAAGCCTGGTTCTTGACAACACAGGCCTTACACAGAGGTTGCAAATATAACTCATGTAAGTGCTGATTAAAAGTACACAGGGGTGGGGATGTAGCTCCAGTGGTAGTGTCCCTGGGTAGCATGCGCAAAGCCCTACATTCCATGCCCAGTAGCACAAACAAACACAAACCTACAGTGCATAGGCACATGGGCTCTGATGATAAATAATAGATGTAAATGACAGGGTAGTCAGAGGAAGCTCTTCTAAATTAGAGATATTTTTAGTTAAAATCTGATGTAAAAATGAAGCAAAAGGGATAGAAGTTTTATTCAAACTGGGGTCGTCGGACCTAGTGGGTTCTCTGTTCCCACTCTGCCCCAACACAAAGACAGTAACAGACAGTAAGCATTGAGAAGCTTTTAGAGCAACTTGGCAGGGTAATTTTATATATTTTGAGTCTAATAAAAGGGGGCTTGTATTTCATGTCCTTTACTCATTTTATGTTCCACTGTTTCATTTTTATTGTACTTATAAAAGTATCAGTCCAGGATGGATTACAAATTTAAGCAGCAGCTGGCCTATCACCACGGATAGCCTGCAGAACGTGGCCCTAGCCGTGAGGAAAATGTGTACAAAAGGCCTGCAAGGACACAAGGCAGGACCATTGAGGAGATGGAGGAAGGCTGGCGATGAGGCACATCAGTGTACGTGCAACGGCTGAAGTCGTGAGTGCTGCTGCCGCCAGCTAGGGAGTGAGGATGGGCTGCCGTGCTTGTGTGGGTGCTGGCTGGTGGCAAAGGGTGAGCCACAGGAGTAGCAAAGGAGCAGAGCAAGAGCTGGTGGGAGACAAAGCAGGGTTGAGTCTAAGAAGGTAGGAGAAAAGGATGTTATGAGTGGATGCAGTGGTCAGCAGGTGCTATGGTTTTTGCTTCACTGTCCCACCGAAGTTTCACGCAGTCATAGTGTTTTGGGAGGTGGCTATGTGATTGGTTTATAGTGAGATGCTGGGATTAAGCGTGAATGGTTGCTGGATTGGTCCACTGACTGGACTGGCACTGCCCTAATCCCAGTAAACTGGATACAATATAAGGGACAGAAGGAGGCTTGGCTTTCTTGCTGTCTGTCTATCTGCCTGTCTGTCTGTCTCTCTCTCCTTGCTTCTGCTGTCTTCTGCTACCATGAACTGTTGCTCCACTGCCTTGTACCACCCTGCTTTGGAGCCAGCCAATTATGGACTAAAACCTCTACAAATATAACCCTTTCTCCTTTAATTTTGCATGTTGAGTATTTTGTCTCAGCAACGAGAGAAAAGTAACCAAGGCAGCAGGGTTGAACAGACAACTGAGAGGACAAGTGGACTGAAAAATGTCATCTAGGTAGAGTGACCTAAAGGCCATCGAGGTCTTTTGCAGAAGCAGTCTGGTGGACAGGTGGGGATAAGCCAGAAAGCATCAAGTGAACAATTTGCGGAAACAGAAACAGAAAAGCAGGAAATGGAAGACACAGAGATGGGAGGCCTGTGTGGACACCAATGTTTTTTACTGTAGTCACTGTAGTTTAATGAGAAAAAAATTGAGGATATTTTTAAAATCAAAGATCTCCTGTTATACAGCAGAAGTTGAATACAGAAGACAGTAAATATATAATAAATTTTTTCTAAGGAATGCAAATTTAATCCCCAGTAGGATAGCATTGTTGAAACAATGCCCTGTAGGATCTAAGCAACCTAAGGAGGAAGGAACGAAAAACACTATGGGTGGGAAGAAATGGACATGTCAATGAGCTGAAATCGGGGTGAGTCTGAAGAGTAGTCTCTGTCTCCGGGCAAAAGTAGCCTCCTCCTTCCTTTAGCTGCAAGGAAGAACACCATAGTCAGAGAGATAAGGGTTTGATTTAGTGAATTTTGAAAAAATATATAGCCCCATATCTTTCCTGTTAACATATTTTAAAAAATATTTTCCGTTTCTTCCTCAGGATTTGTTTTGAAGACTATTTGTCATCTTTAATTTCTTTGAGACAGTGAAGAAGCATCTGTTTGAATTCTTTTGTACTTTCAAGGAGCTTCTTGTTCTAAGATATGTTAGTCTTCTGCTTTTATTTCTTTATTTATGGCAGGCAGACATTTGTGTGGTTAACTTGGGTTTGCTGTGTCTGTGCATAGATGCTGGGATCCTTCCCTCTGGTTATTAATCATCTCTACAGCATTCCACCCAGGCCAGCTTTGTTCAAGAATCAGGAGAAGGATTATGAGGAGGAGGAGAATGAGCTGGAGGATTTCCAGTTTCAATTTGAGTTTGTATACAACACACTGCTAACCTGGACATGCCTCATGCCTTATCCCCTGCACCTGGCATACCCTGCAGTGCTCAGGTGTTGTAGTACAGGAAGAAGCCTGTTGGAGCCCTGTCAGTCTCAGAACCTCTGTGCACCTATGCTACTGGGCCCTCTCACCCTGCACACCTTGAGGTCCCATTTGAAGACTGCCCATAATAATTCTAGCTCCCTGTTTTGTCATAACATGGAATCAGGTACCTCTAGGGACAATTCTCTTCCCATTCTAGATCTCAGACATTCAGTAGAAGAATCATTACATAAGCCTTTAAGAACTATGACAATTTTTGAGCTGAAATCATAGACTGGCAGTCACAGATGGAACTCAGCTGGCAGATATAATTTTGTTTGGCCCACATAGTTTCTGAAAGACAGGAACACTTCATATTAAAATTTATCTTTCAAGCTTCTTTTTTAACAAAGTCAGATGATCTGGCAATCCTCAATGGCAATTTTTTGCACCGTAAAAATCGGTTGCATCTGAGCTACAGCTGTCCTCTGTGGATGGGCTGGTTATCTCTTCCATGATCCCTACTCTCTATGGTCTTAAATTCAGCCCTGGACAAAGTATGCTGGTCAGTTGGCTGTGGTTTTACAGGAGCTAGTGTGCTGGTGGTCTGCTACCATTTTCCAGAGCTCACACTTTACTTTGTTTAGCAAATCACTTTTTAAATTTAGCTTTGTAGGTATACTTTCTGTTTCTTTTCACTCAAGGTGGATTTTTTTCTCTATATTTTGTTAAATTAACTCCTTAGAGTCATCTTTGCTATTGGTTAGTCTTTTATTACCTAGTGCCTTGAAAGGAAGAGGAATAGAGCAAAAGGATTTATTTCATCAAAATACCTGAAATATTCTGTATCTGACTTTTTAATATTTTCTATTTCAAAAATGGGCAGTTATCAATTTATCAATTTAGATTGTAAAGTATTTATATATCAAAAATCGTGGAATTATTGTTCAAATACCTTAAGACCTAAAAAATGACATTATACTTTCACATATAAAAAAATAGAGTAGTCATTGTATTAACAGAAGAACTAAATTATAGACCAGAAAGAACTTTTAACAAATTTCCTCTTCCTATGTTTCATTTCCCATTAGTTTTCATGGTAATCTGGATATGCAAATAAAATGAAATATCATTTAGAAAACATTTAAATAGAGTTTAAGCAAATTATAGAGAGTCCGCTCCTTGCTGGTGGTAATTGATGCATATACTTAAAGATATCTAAGAATTTCCCAAGAATTTGCATTGCTATGCATGTAGATTTCAGCGTTTTTCTTGAGAGATGTTTCTGCATCCTTGAAAATAAAGACCTATGAATGAGAGTTCAACTTTTCTTCTTGCTACTGTTATTAGGGTACCAGTCTCAGCAGCTACTCCGCTCATAATCTTGCCCCTGCGGTCCATTATCTCATAGCCAGGGCAGGAAATTCTTCATGCAATGCAATCAGTCAATTTTTATCTACTCAAAATACTCCATTGGCTTCCCAGGCTTAGAATAAAATCTGAACTCATTAACATGGCCGTCAAGTTCCTACATCATCACTCCTGACCTCTCTCTCTCTGAATTCTAAGTTTTGTCCTGCTTTTGCCCTTTTTTTTTTTTTTTTTTTTTTTTTTTTTTTTTTTTTTTTTTTTTTTTTTTTTTTTTTTGCTGTGTACCGTAAATACTGATCCTTCTGCTGTTCCCAAACAAGCCACATTTAGTCTGTTGAAGGAAGGGCTTTCTCACTTTTCGTTCTGTGATGTTCCTCTCCCTAGACCTGCAAAGTCTTGCTTCTCTTGTCATTCTGACATCAGCTTCAGCATCATCATGCCACCAACCTTTCCTACAATATGATAGTCCTCCTTAGTCACAGGCTGATCCAGAGGCCCTCTTCACATTCTTCAGGCACTCATTCCTCTCTGATGATGTCATCTTGCTCAAACACTGGTCCTCTCGCCCCCTAACAACACAATGTTCTCAACCACAGAGATCATATCTTTACTAGCATAGCCCTAGTTTCTGACTTGAATGACTGCATTTTATAGGTAATGAAAGTGGGACTTAGAGAGGGAATGGTCCACAAAAAGTAAGACCAGGGGGCTGGGGATATAGCTCAGTGGAATAAGCGCCTGCCTAGCAAGCGCAGGGTCCTGAGTTCGATCCCCAGTACCGCCAAAAAAAAAAAAAAAAAGTAAGACCACATCAGAGTCAGTCATGTAATCTACAACTCCTGAATCAATCCAGAACCTTTTACATAATCCCTTAGTTCAGTGAAAGGAAAATTCTAAGGATAGTTGGACTCTAATAATAATATAAACATGGGTATTTGCAGCCAAATTTTATTTGCAATATTACTACAACTATACACACACACACACACACACACACAGCGACAGTCTTTTGAAAGCAAATGTACTCTGATAGACTCTGAAAGTTGCCCACTGATCTAACTAAACTAATAAGAATTATGTAGGAGTAGACTAATCAACATTCATTTCATTTTAGTACATTTATCATAGAACTGAATGCAGTATTTGTTAGCTGTGTTTGTAATAGCATATTTAGATCCAAAGAAATGGCATACAATGCTATTATTTAGTATTCCACATGGTTCTTCAGCTACTTATCCTAAGGAGATGTATAATATAGCAATAATAATACCATTAAAGTTAAATGTATATAATTTCTTTGTCTTCCCTAGAAGTCAAATTGCTAGTGAGTTTAAATTTTCTTTCTCAGACTCCAACAAATAAGCAATTAACTGCCAGGTGCTAATTGAGTGAATTACTCTTGAATGATTTCAGAGCCAGATGAATCCCTTTAGGCTGGTGATATTATGAATCTTCCCTTTGACAGAAACTCGGTGCTGTACCAAAGGCTGAAAACTATGGCTCAATAGCTAATTAGGTACTGGTCAAGAACAATCAAGTAAAGTTTAATAAGATGAGTTGTCTCAGTGAGGCAAACATGAGTCCTCTCATAAGACCTAAAAAAGATTTTGCTTAAGAGGGAACCATTTCATGCTTCAGGAACATGAATTTAAGAAGCAAATAGAAGATGTGTCATGGCTGTGTCTGGAATTGCCTCAAAGGTTCATGCAATCATGGGGGCAGGCTTTTCAGAGGTGGCTGAATCTAGAGCTTGTGATTGATTCATTGCCCAATGCTGGGATTAAGGGACTGATACACTTGCCCTAGGGCGGGTAGCCTACATACAATATAAAGGACAGGAAGGGGCTTGTCCTCTCCACTTGTCTTGCTGTCTTCCACTGCCATAAATGGTTGCCCTCTGCCATGTGCCACCCGGCCTTGGAGCCAACCAATTATACACTGAAGTCCCTAGGAAGTGTGAGATTAAATACAACTTCCCCCTTTAACTTTAGCTGTTGGCTATCTTGTCTCAATAATGAAAACCATGACTAAAACAGGGTGTGCCTGGCTTGGGACAATATTCATTTCCAGGACAAACTGCAGCCTGGTCAGAGGCTCATGGGACCAAAACAGAGACTGTAATCTCAAACTCAAGCAGAAGAACTGGGTTTCTGATTCATGATAGAAAGGAGTCTCCCAGAGAATTCTATCAGCCTGTCTATGCCTTGCTTCAAACAGTAGGAAATTGACTAGCAACAACCCTTAAGCATAGACATGGCTCTTTAGGTCCAGTTGAAACTTAAACGTTATTAAGATAAACCCAAATCTACATTTTCTGCCTTTAGTTGAGGTGGAAAATGAAGAAAACTGATTTAAAGACTCAAATTGAGGCCTCTGAGGCCTTGACTATCACTGAAACTTCTCCCTGGAAATCAGCACCATGGAGACTGTGGTCTGAGGACAGCAACACAGGGAAAACAAACACTGAGGAGCATTAGTCTGTGTTCCTGATCACAAACAAGGGGCAACACAATCTTTAAGAAATCTTCTGTCTTTCTGTGCTAGAAACCACCTAAGTCAATGAGATAGCTAGCCTGAGTAATGAGCTCTGATATTTTTATTTCTGAACCTTTTCTTTTTAAAGAGAGAAATTCCTCCAGCCTGGATCCAGACCTCATGTTCACCAAGAATCCCAGATTTGGCCCACAAACTTTTCATACGACAGGTCCTTTGTCAGCAAACTAAAGCCTACTCTTTTTAATCTAATAATTCCATAAGGGGAAAAGGAAATGTGCTGGTCCGGACAGAGCAACTTTGGAAGTGTTTATGACAGTTCCTAATAAGGGACAAAACAATCCCTGTGAGTTGCTGACTCCACCAACAGACAAAGTATTTAAGGAGCAGCAGAGACGAGGATATCTAAATGTGTGAGCGGTTCCTCACCAGAATTACTAAACAACTTCAGTTGGATTCTTTGTGCATGTGAAAGGCAAACTTAGTGTTTGTGAGCCTACTGCTTCCCTACTGTCTAAACCATCACCCTCTGCTCCTAGAGACAGACAGACCTTTCAGTCCAGAGTGGTGGCACACCTCAACCTACAAAGACTCCAATATTATTACCCCAACTGAGACTTTTTAAAAATTATTTTTTACTAAAAGCCTTTCCAAATCTTTTATACCATTCAAATCCCCTTTTCCATGATAATCACAGCCTCCTCTGATGGTTCTGGAGTAAGGCCCCTTTCAGACCAGACATCATTGTTTTTTATTATGTTTTGTATCTTCCCTGCAACTAAGGTGAAAACTGCAAACACAACAACAATATCTTCTATTTCTTCACTAAAATACCTCAGGGTAATAAGCACTTATCAAGTTGTTTATAAATTCTGGCAATTTATTTTCCTGGTTTCTGACTTATAAGACAAATTCCATGGTGATTTTTTTAGAAATTCACTGGGAATATTTTAATAAAATTTTCAAAGATTGATAATGAGTCACTTACTTACAATGTTACAAAAATGTGGCTAAAGAAACCCAGTTATGTATGTTTATATACTGTACTTCTAAAAATTGTTATCCTTGAGTAGTAATTCTGAGCCCTCATAGCTCCCACTGAATTTGAACTGAAAGCTATCTATTCACCACAAGGTAAGTTAACATATCACACCTAAGCATGAAAGAGCCTGGGAAATGTCACGGGAAAAGGTTGAAAGAAATCTCTTCTGCAGATTAGCCGTCGACCAGCAGGATTCTCTAGCTAGAGGCAGAAGTGGAAGCTACAGATCTCAGAACCTGAGAGCCTCAGTTCTTTTTCTTCTTTTACTCTCTAGTTTCAAAATGTATCATTTGAAAGCAGTTGGGAATAACAAAAAGAATCCAATAGCATTGCACATCAGCTTTCCTACCTTTTAATTCATTCTTGCAGGAAACTTTTCTGAGCTCCTTGCAGGTGCAGTGAGCTGCAGCTGGTACCTGGTGCAGGTTGATTGCTTTCCGTGAAGCAGGAGAGGGGGACAGAAAAGGGGACATCTGATCAGGTAGTTTTCCTCTGACTTGTGAAGTATCTGCCCTGGGATGGCAGAGGTTCGAGGTCACACCATTTGAGGCAACACAGGAAGAGGAGAGGGCCCTCTTAACAGGTTTCTCAGAGAGTATAGAGATAACATTACCAAAGGACACAAAATCCCTCAGGAGCAGTTAGCCTGAATGTCCAGTTGAAGTATTTTTCTCTAGGTTGATCTTAATATGTGAAAATGTTCATTTTACCAAAGTGAGCCAAGTTTTGAACTGAATAGTTTTGAAAGTTCTCCTTGCCCCCAATACATGTCATTAGACAATTACCCAAAAGGTTCAGTATAATAGTCGTTCTTTTGCTTGATACACTGCTTTCAGGAAGTCCATGGTAAAACATAACTGCAACCCAGATGTTAAATGAGAATCCTCCTATCCCAGCCTTCCTAAGTACAGGCAGAACTAGCTGTAATGCAGCTCAAGGAAAGGTAATGTTTTCCTAAAGACTTCTGCTAATGCCTAAATAGTTTGGGTTCTTCTTGCCTCATCTGCCTCATGGGGACTGGATGATGCTTCTTCCTCCTCCAACCCTGGCTCCTACACGACCCGGGACTTCTTCAGTGCTTGATTTACACACCATACATAATTCATTCTCTCAGCACTTTGGGAGATCAATCAACTTTCACTTGAAGATTGGGGTGATATCATGAAGCAGAGTCTTCCGTTAGCCTTTCTCCAACCCTACCCTTCCCTTGTAACACCTCCACATTGTTGTCTTTCCTTCTTTTAGGACAAAATAAATGGTTCATCTTTTCCTAATTAGGGTTGTTTGCTGAGTACTCTGTATTAAGTACACCCTTGTGGTTGTAGTTTTGTCTAAGCAAGATATCAATGTATTTCATTTGAAGCCAGGGCTTTCTCTAGGAGGAATTCAATTTCTGGTCACCTTTTCACCTTGGCATCCTGAGGAAGTGAAGCGCACTGCTGATGTAAACATATTGTTTAATGAAAATGAGTGAAAAACAAGAGGATTGGAGAAGTCAAGCATGGTAGATCCTGCATGGAATCCCTGCACCCTAGGATACCGAAGCTGGAAGATCCCAAGAGCATGATGCTAAGTTGGACTTCATCAAAATTACTTAAATATATCTTTGTTCAAAGCACACTTTTAAAGGGAAATAACAACCCACAGAAGATGAGAATATATAGGCAAATCATCTATTTGATAAGAGACTTGGATCTAAGATAGAGAAATAGCCCTCACTCAATAACAAGGAAACCTAAATTTGTCTTTTTTTTAACTGGGCAATGATCTCAATAGATCTTTCTGCAAAGGAAGTCTACAAATGGCCAATAAGCATAGAAAAGAGGCTCTCACATCTTTAAGTGTCAGGGAAGTGCAATGTAGCACACAATGAAATATTACTTTGCACCCAGAAGTAGGCAGTAACAGTGCTGAGAAAACATTTTTATTCAAAAGGAATTATGCCCAATAGATGTAGTTCCTTTAATAAGTCAGAAGCACTGAGAATTCTCTGGCCTTTATTTCTTAAAATACTATATGCTTAAAGTGTTTGAAAAAAAAAATTATTCTATTTGAGTGAAAAAATCCTTAAATCAACAAATGTTACATTATGTGTAAAGGGATTTTAAAATTCCCCAAAAAATGGTTACTGCTGATCGCAAACCTTTCTAATAACGGAAACCAGGAGGATGTGTTGATTGATCACACTTCACTGTGGATGGATTTCTGCACTCCGTGGAGCAGTTATTGCAACTGCTTCTAGCTGTCTCAGCATGATACTTACTGTCACTTTATGGGTTTGTTTACCTAGCTAGCTCTTCTAAGAATCTGGCTTATAGTTAGAATAAACTGACAGAAGGTGCATGGGTAGGTCCTTAATGGTGACAGCCTGAATGGCTCACCACCTAGGGTGCCTGTCATCTTACGTAAAGGCAGAACGTACAGCACTTTTTTCAAGTAAAGCTTTTTGGTAAAACTGAAAGTAAATCAGCTGAAACTTGAAATATAAATTCTTAAAAAGATTCACTTAAAAGGATAGCTGGGATAACTGTACTGATGTCTAACGGTTTATTGCAAGGAACAGTTAATGCTTAATTTTTTGAGCAATTTTTCATGCTTATATATGGTATCCTGAACAATTAATTTGAAAACAACAATATGCAATATAACAACCATTGGTGAATTCCTACCATCTTGTCTAATAAAACTCTGTATTGTTTTTACTTTTTTATTTTTTAATTCTCTTTAATGATTTGATGATCTTGCATTCTTACATCTGGTAATCTGGGCAATTTTGTTAAACATAACAATATGTAATATGATAACCACTGTTAATTTCTATCATTTTGTTTTGAAACCCTCTATCATTTTTATTGTTTTGTTTTGCTTTGTCTATGTTGTTATTTTTTTATTCTCTTTAAAATAAAAAATCAAAATGCATCAAAGATGTGAATGTTAAAACAGAAACAATCTGCTGAAAGGTAAAACAGGTAACTCTTGAAGACATAGGCATAGGCGAGGACTTAAGAATCAACAAATGGCATTGTACCAAATTAAAAAGGTTCTGCACAGCAAAAGAAACAACCAAGAAAGTGAAGAGATAACCTGCAGATAGGGAAACACTTTTGGACAGCTATTCCTCAGAAGGCTAATATGTAGAATATACAAAGATTAAGTGTATTTTCAAAAGTCATATTTTCATATACCTTGCTTTTTTAGTATGAAGCCTCTTAACAGAAAAATAATTTAGTTTATTCTTAAGTGTTAAAGCACAGTAAAAAAGAAATACAGTTATTAGCAGCTGTTATAGACTAACAGGCGTGATGATGGATCTTATAGATCATGGTAAAAAGCATTTTAAAAAATTAAGAAACAAGCTATGAGGAGACTGTAAGTTAACAATAATTATGGGAATTTGTTGTAGGAAAAATCCAGGCGAGGCATGGATTTCTATTGTTTTAAATGATGAGATGGGGAAAATCTAGGTACAAGGTAGGAGTTTGGAAAACAAGACAAAAGAGCAGATTTAAAGGACTCTCACTATGTACTGCAAAATGCTTCCTTTCTCCTGTTTGTATTAGTATACTGCATAATGATCACATCCCTTGTAAGAAGTTGCTATGTGTACATCATATATCTCAATACTTTTTTTGGTCTTTTTGAGACAGGGTTTCACTATGTGTTCAGACTGGCTCCAAACTCACTTTGTACTCCAGGCTGTCCTTGAACTCGCAATGATCCTCCTGCTTCGGCCTCCCAAATGCTGGGATTACAGGCATGTGCCAACTGTGGTTGTTATATTACATGTTGTTATCTTCAACAAAGTTGCTCAGATTACCAGCTGTAAGAATTCAAGACTTATCAAACAATTAAATAGAATAAAAAATCATTAGAAAGGATGCAGAGCTTCACTAACCAGATGGAAGAGATTCAATAATGGCCGTTATATTGCATGTTGTTATCTTTAAATTAGTTGTTCAGATTACCAGATGTAAACATGCAAAATTGATCAAAAAATTAAGCATTAACTGTTCCTTTCAATAAACCACTCAATATCAACATTTTTATTTTTATTTAGTACATGGTGAGAGATACGAGTCTAGATTCAATTGTCTACATGTGATAGTTTTCCCAGAGCCATGTATTAAAGAGGTGATCTTTCCTCCAGTGTCCACTTTGTCAAAGATCAAATAGTTGAATGTGCTTGGGGTTGTTTCTGCATCCTGGATTCTTTTCCATTATTCAAAGCATGATGAAGTGTAAGAACTGTTAAAACTTACAGGGAACCATTTTCTTATCTAAAGGAGCACTTTCCTCTCAAATACAGAAAGAGGATAAACTTAATTGTCTTGGAATTACAGAGACATGACTCAGGAGTCATGTGTGCCCTAGAAAGATCAACTAGAAAAGCACTGAAGTTCTGGCTTTAAAGAATGAGTACCATGTAATAACATCAGAAACAACAGAGGTCATGATAAAATATTTGGAAGTTAGGAGGAAAATGTTCACGATATTTGGTGTGTAAAGAATTCTTACAAAATCAAAAGGAAAAACATCTGTGCAAAAAACCCAGGAAAATGATAATAAAATAAAAAGATATAACTGCTTAATACTCATATAAAAGCACTCAAACATCACTAATCAAAGGAATACAAATTAAATAAGTTTTTATTTTCAGTCTGGGAAAGATTTTTTAAAAAATGAAAATCACATTGTGGACATTTTTTTCCAGTTCCTATGACTGCAAACAAATTAAACTGAAAGTTGGTAGCCTAAAACAACCATTTTGTCCTACTCACAGATTCCGTAGCTCTAGGATACAGAGAAAATACAGTAGAGCAGCTTGTTCTTACTGCACGAAATCTTGGGCCTCACCTGACGACTCTCAAAAACTTGAGAGGCCTCCACAGCTGCAGGCTGGAATCACCTGAAGGTATTGCCACTCACTTGTCTGCTGGGTGATGTTGGCCACCAGCTGGGAACTCATGGAGACTACAAGCCAGAACACCCACCTATGTCCACCCCACGTAGCCTGGTGTTATGGCTTCTATCCATTTGTCCCCTCACTGTCTCATGCGGTCATAAGCAAAATCTTTGGAGGTGCCTGGATCTAGAGTGTGTGTTAATTGGGATTAAAAATATGATTCCGGGGTTGGGGATGTCGTTGAGAGGCACAAGCACCTGGCTGGCAAGTACAGGGTCCTGAGTTTGATTCCCAGTACCATTCCCCCAAACAAAGTATTGTGATGCTGGGCCTCATTCCCCATGTGATTCTGGGATTACAGGCCCCCCACGCTGGGTGTGAGAGCTACCTGCCCTAAAGGCATGTGGGCTGGATAGAACATAAAGGACAGAACGAGGGCTGCTGCCCGCCCCACCTGTCACTTGCTGATTGCTGCTTTTGCTGCCTCCTGCCTGCCATGAACTGTCGCTCCTGTGTCATGCATCTCTGCCATGCCACCCTGCCTTGGAGCCAATCAATTATGGGCTGAAAGCTCTATAAACTTTGAGCTAAATAAACATCTCCTCCTTTAACTTTGAGTGTCCAGTATTCTGCCTGAGCAATGTCAGAAGTGACTAAGATACCAGGCATGAAGGGCTTCCTCTTTTTACATGACCTCCACAAAGGAGGGTTGCAAGGGAAGCAGGTGAGAGTTGCGTCTCCTTTTATAACCTAACCTAGAGAGTCACATATCATCAAATCTGCTGAAGTCACTAAACTTCCCAGATTCAGAGGGAGGGATCACACTCCATCCCTCCAGTGACAGGTACCAAAATCACACTGCATGAAGACAGTGCAGCATGGGAAATATTGTCCTAGCCATCCTCAGAACACACAATCTGCCAAAAAAATACCTGTAGGAAAATGCACTTACCCATAGACTGTCAAGTGTAAATGAGTGCATATCTGAAGGCTAAACCGCCAATGTAAACTGAAAGTACTAAATGTGTTCTGGCCTTTATTTCCCTGAAAATCCTATTCTAATTGTGGAATGGGCAGGTTTATTTCTCTTCCAAAATATATCAATTCATAATCTTTTAAACATAAAAGTTAGTTTTATGGCACTTTATTTAATGTAAATTTCCTCCCATAATTTTTTTATTGGGTGAATTTAAGACACCACTTAACAATTCATTCACCAAATAATTATAGTGTTTCTGCTAAGTATCAGGAGTTATGTGAGAGGTTGATCAAACTCTACAAATTGCTTTTACTGTGAATTTAAAATCTACTGGAGAGATGGAATATATAAAATTTGGCAGAAAAATGAAGTTTATTTTTCATGGAATTCAAAGCCCAAAACTATGAATTGCCGATAATACCACTGATAGCCATGCAAATGGGCACAAACCTTCTAGTAGACAAGCTAGCAATACATTAACAAAAATGTCTCTCTTTCTGACGTGTAATTTCCACTTGTATGTACTTATTAGAAAGAACAGTCATGGATATGTTCAAAGAGTTAGAGCAGGTCATGTTTAGAACAGTATTGGAGAGGGTGCAGATATTTGACAAATGATTGTTAATGGACAGAGCTTAGTTTTTAGGTAAGATTTTTCCAACAAAAAAACTAGAGATCTTTGGAAAAATGCTTGAGTCTCAGTCCAGGGTAGAGAAAACAAACTGAGCATGGAGAAGGAAGTAAATATTAAAAGAACAAATGGATTAAGGACCAATGAAGGAAGATAGGAGACAAACTGGAACAGTTCCCATTGCTAAAGCTGGAATAATTGGACTAGCACAAAAATTTTGTAATGGGTTATAACACAAAGAATAAATAAATATGCATAAGTCTACACTGAAATAAATACGGCTGAATAACTAGAGGCTTTTATATGTAAATGGATGCAACTAGAGACCATGCTCATAAGTGAAATAAATCAGACCCACATGTGTAAACATCAGATTGTCTCTCTAGTGTAAGAACTTGAAAGAGTAAATAAGATCCAAAAGGTACAATAGGTATAGTGAAAGGGAAAGAAACTTCTCAAAAGGGAAGAACTGGGATGGGAGAAAAAAAGAAGGAAGGAGGAAAAAAGATACGTATTTATATACAAAATAGCTAAGATAATTGTACTACTAATTTCTGTTAGCTCATTGAAAGGAACAGTTAGTGCTTTATATTATTCAATCAATCTTACATGTCCATCTCTGGTAATCTGAGCAGGTACTTCGAAGATAAAAATATGCAATGTAATAACCACTGTTAATTTCCTATCATCTTGTTTTGAAATTTTGTATCATTTTTATTGTTTTTCCTCCTTCTTTAAAATAAAAAATATGGTTGAATAAATGAGGAGAAAAAGGCAAATACTCCTTGTAGAATTCTGAATAATTCATGCAGAGAATGTTCCCCTCTAGGAGATGCATGTTTTTAACATTTCTCCCCCACCTATATATTCCTGCTTTCCGCGGACTGGGTTTAGTAACTTGGTTTGAGAAGCAAAATTTGCAAACAGGAAGGAGAGCTCTCTTTACAGTGAAGAACCTGGTAGCTCCCACCCAGACTGGGCTATCAAAGTTAACTTGATTAGGCATCTTGGCACCATTTATTTCCAATATGATATGAGGTCTCTTCACTTCTGTGCTGTCCTTTCCTAATGCCCGTAATTTCAGTCCAGAGGCGGGGAAAATCAGATAAACTTAAACTGAGGAAGATTCTACAAAACACGTGACTTCTCAAAGTAGTCAAGGCAATGAGAAACAAGGAATGAGACTACAGGGATGACCAAACACAGAGTGGTACCCTGGACACTGAATGTGAGAACTGGAAAGAATGGATATTGGATGAAACACTTATGGGACTCTAATAAAGTTTTGAAGTTATATAATAGCAATGTACCCACACAGTGTTCTTGGTTTTGACAAATGGACCATAATTTCATGAACTATTAACAATAGGGGAAGCTGTGTAAAGTGTATATGGGGGAATTGGTGTATTATCTTTGCAATTTTTACAATTATTCCCAAATTAGAAGTTTAGTTAGAGAAATAATCTACTGTGGTTGAAAAAACTGGAATAACACCCTCACAGAATTCTGGAACTATTGGAGAAGGAGCAGAGTCCCCCTTGATCGTGATTTCCCACCCACACTGTACTCTCTGCCAGCGTTTCCCTGCTGTTTCCTTATTTATGCTTTCTGGTGGTTGTAATTTTATTTCAAGAGACTAGGAATTCCTGTAGCTGAAAAGAATGATTCCATATAATTCAGTATTTAAAAGACTATTGGTTAAATATTATGGTAGTATCATAAAGTAGGAACAGATACAGATATTAAAAATGATGTTGTAAAATCATGTGCACTGATAGTGAAAGTTTTACATATTATTAAGAACAGATCCCCTTTTGGAGGTTTTGGAATATGAGAGTATTCCAAATCCCTATTTTCATGGGAAGTGCTATAATTGAAATTAAATATTTTTGCTCTTAACTCTGTAATTGATCTTTTGGTTAACATGTGGAGGTCACTTTCATATAGGACCTTTGCACTAAGTCTTAAATTTGTCTGGAATTCAGGCCCCAAGGATTTTACATAGTTGCGTTGTGGGCCTCAATTTAAATATTATCTGAGAGGGAGAACTTCATGGGCACCCTATTAAAATAGCATTTGACTGCTCCATCTCCCTTTCTTAAAGTCTGATATCTGACCACCACCTTAAATTTTAGGGTTTAATTTTCTCACTTAGTTATTATTAGTCTGTTCTTGCTGGAATATAAGCACCATAAAACTGTGAACTTTGTTTATAGCTCAGTTATTCTGCCCCCTTGCACGGCACAGGGGCCCACACATGAGAGGTGTCAGGTCCAAAGACACAAGGTGAAGCCTTTGCTGTACACATTGTTTGGGGATCCTCTACAGAGAAGTGACAGTTGAGGTTGAAGCCAGGAGAAGAGAATATCACCTAGGAAACGAATGCCTCCAAGTAGAGGATGAAAAACTAAGCCTGGGAAACAGCCATCAATAAGGACAGTGTGTTGGCAGAGGGCTACATGGAGAAGACAGAGAAGAGAGAAGAGACAGGGAAAAAGTGATCCAGGGTAGTGTCTTAGGGGCAACACAGGGAGAATAGGAGGAAGCAGGTACACATGGCTTACGGCAGCGCTAAAGGCTGAAGTCCAGAAAAGCTATTGGTTTTGACAACTCAGCTCTGATCTCTGATGATCACAGTTTGCCTGTCTACAGAACGAGGAACACAGCCCTCCACGCTGTAGCCTCCCACCTTCTTGCCTTTTCTCAGAGAAAGCCTTCGCACTGTTTGGTTAAGACGGCCGGATGGTTGCCCGATCATTCCACTTCCACAGAAGTAAGTGACTAAATTCATAAAGAAATTCCAAAATGGAGTCACAAGAATTTATAGTATACTTGAAATGTTTTACACAAACAACTTGTTTTTAAAACAAAAAGGCAACAGGATTACTCAGTAGATAACAGAATGAAGAAAATAAACTGCTGCCTCAGACTGCTGGAGCACATACCTCACCACGGAGCTGCGGGGCTGGTTCGCACCATGACACGGCAAAAGGATAGAAAATATGTTCTTCAGCACAGGCAAACAAAACATACGAAAAAAGATTTGCAGAATATATGCCAGATTTATCTTTTTTCTCTTTAAAATAAAAAAGGAAGATATATCAGAATGGTAACAGTGATGCCCTGTGAGCTGTCATAATTAACACTTTTCTTCTTTTTCAGGTCACTCTACATGTTCTAGGTTCTCAGAAATTTATGTGCACCGTTTGTTTAAAGTTTCCACGCATTTGACATGCTTGCCCAATTAGTAAAATGGTAGCAGGGTAAGGAAGAGCTCATGTGTGTCTCACAAGACGCTCGTCTTCACTTTCTAGTGTTTCTTTCACAGTGGCAAATAAGACAGCAAAGGAAACTAATATTATCTGTAGAAGTTTTGTGACAGAATAAGCATTCTCCCTCTTCTTTTAGTCTTTACATCACCAACCCATCCTAGTAAATCCTTGTTTTCCAAATTAATTTGAGTTAACAGACCCACAATTGGTTGAGGCTAACCATTCAAACCTCTGATTCCCACAGGCTTGCCAGCCGTTAGAGACACCGCTTTCACCATAATTCATCTAGCTACACAGTAGGAGAATATTAAAGCTTTTAGAAGACGCCGTGAAGTAAGAAAAGTCCTTATAAATTAAAAAATATTAATAACAAAAGTAGGGCAGCGGATGGCTATTTTTAGTTGAGGAGCAAAGCAGCAGAGCTTTGGGAGAACGCCCTGGAGAGAAGCCACAGCGCAGCTCCCCGAGCTGCACGGGGTCGCCCTCCTTACTTGTCCCGTTTGATTCGGCTCCCACCACTTCCTACGTGCTTCACGCCGCGGCACTGGGCAGCCCTGTGTCTCACCTCTCAGATCGGAGCCTCCTGCTCTTTAATGTATGTCTTAACATACAAAATAAATCCAGGAAACTTGAATTTTTGCATGCTCCACAGGGTATTTTTATTTACTGTTTCCAAACGTTTTGGAGAAATTCTTTCACATATGAAACTGTACTAAGCAGAAGCAAAAAAAGAGAATGCAAAGCACGAATACTAGGAGGCAGTTGTGAGAAACCCAAACGACTTTACGTCCCCAAAGACTGTGCAAAACCCACAGGCTCCACATGTTGCTCCTTGCGCGCTGTCCCTCGTTATTGTTCCTCGCACATGGAGGCGCCATCTGTTCCCGCTCTTAATTTTCATGGTCACACACGCGTGGCTCTCCTCTGCCCGCTCGGCATATTCGCACATAACACTGCACACGCCAGCCCTCCATCCCCCACCGCTGGGAGTGCTACCCCGCCTCCTCCTCGGGTCCCCTTTCTCTGATGGGCTATCTCCTCAGCGAGAGAACTGGTAACATTTCAGGGTGACATAGTGAAGGTGCTGAAACATGCATGAGCCTTGACACCAAAGACCCGAATCTGCCATCAGGCCTGATACCTGATCCACTGCCTCACACAGCAAAAATAAAATGCCATTAGAATACAGGTTCAGCTTTTAGCGCTGCCAAACATAGCAACACAAAGACCACGTTCTGACTGTAATTCTTCTGACTGGACTTATTCTTGAATATCTACTCTAGCCAAGTCATGTAGTAATGTGTTGATTTGAGCTGTCCACACAGAGAGATATGTATGTTTTTCCGATGTGGCAGAAATCCAAAAGATGAAATCTGTGGGGTCAGATTCCAGACACACTGGGTCCTCTCCATTCTCTAATTCCAAGATATTTCACACAGCTGAAAAGTTAGAGTTTCAATTTTTGCAAGCTGCCTGAAAATAGTTTTAAGGGTAATTAACTTTTAGGAATCTGGTAGGGCTGGATCTCTCTCAAGGCACAATGATGTCCCTCTTAGAAACAAATAACTCCCTGATGGCCTGACCCATTCCCCAGCTAAATTTCATCCTGGCACATGCTCTTCCCTACGCCTGGGACTTGGGCAAGCAGTTCCCACTGAGATCCCTCAGTGGGAATTCCTTACTGACTTAGGTCTCAATGCGTCGCTAAAAAGACATGAGCACAGAATTGTAGAAATGACCCATGTCATAGCAGAGCACTGAGACCTTTATTTATTTTGAATGGAACAGAAAGTGAAGCCCAGAGAAGGCACGTAGCCTGTGCAAAATCACCCAGGTATGCAGCAGCAAAGCAGGGGTTCCTCAGTCCCTGAGGTCAAGCCTCTGAATAGAAAACTCCTTTTTTACTCATATGTGTTTGTGACACATAATACTTCTGCGCACCTTGGAGAAGTGGCACACTTACATACTGCATTCTCATAATTTTTATTCCCCTGTCCTTCATCCTGCCTTCTCCTTCCTTCCCCAGATGCCCTTCTCATTGCTACAGAGTCTCCCTTCCTGCGTCCTACCACCTCTTTATTCTGTTTCTAAATTATTTATATTTTGGGTCTTTTATGTTAGAGAAACCAGGAGGTATTTAACCTCAGTGTCTGATTTATTTCACTTAGTATAACAGTGTCAAGATCTGTCCATTTTCCTGCAAGGGTCTCAGATTTATATATATAATTCACACGTTGATGGGCATATTGGCCAGTGCCATGATTTAGCTATTATAAATTATGCTGCTATAAACATGGGCACACATGTATCACTGTAATGTGATGTCTTTAACTCTTTTGGGAAGGTACCCTGAAGAGATATAACTGGGTCAAATGGAAACTCAATTTTTGTTTTGTTTAAGTTTGTTTTTCTCAGTCTGAGGCCCTTCCTATGTAGCCTAGAGTGGCCTCAAACTCATGGAGATCCTCGTGCCTCAGCCTCCCTCGTGTTGAGATTACAGATATGTACCATCTAATTTTGGTTTTTGAGGAATCACCATACTGATTTCCATAGTGGTTGTACTAGTTTATATTTCATCAACAATGTAGAAATGTTCTTTTTACCCCTACAACTTCACCAGCATTTGTTGTTTCTTAAATCATTGAAAACTAAATTCTGTCTTAGTTACTCTGCTCATGCTGAGACAAAAATACCCATCACCCAAAGCTAAAGGAGGAAAGGTTTATTGTAGCTCAGTTTGCAGGGGTTTCAATACACAGTTGGTTGCCTCCAAGGCAGGGTGGAATGGGCAGAGGGCGATCACAGAGCAGGCAGAGGCAGCAGTAGACAAGTAGCAAGCATTAAGTGACTGGCAACTGGTAACAGATTCTTTCTACTGCTTTATACTACATCTAGCTACCCATGCTTAGGGCAGACAGCACTCATACCCAGGGTAGAGCAATCTTAATGCTACCCAGCACTATGCCAAACTAAGCAGTGGGCTAATCCAGTCCTCACACAGCCTTCACCCCAGCACACTGCAGACCCAGCCCCTCCAGAAATCTCCACCCATCACCACAAGGCTTTGGGGGACACCCAGACATGAGCCACAACATTTGCATTCTTACTGGGGTAAGATGGATTCTCATGTTGCTTGATTTGCATTTTTCTAATGGCCAAAGATACTGAACATTTTTTCTTGTACTGCTTGGTCATTTGAGAAGTGTTTATTTACTTTAGTTGCCCTTTTTCCATTGGGTCTTATTTTGGGGAGTCTACTGTGAGCTCTTCATCTGTTTGGGGTATTATCCCTCTGCCTGAAGAACAGCCAGCATGCTCTTTCCCATGCTGTATGTTGAGTCTTCGCTCTGTTGGTGGTTCCCTTTGATGTGCAAAAGTGGTTAATTTGATATAATCCCATTTATTGATTCTTGATGCCATTTCTTGTGCAATTAGGATTCCATTCCGAAAGTTCTCCTGTAGTACACTTATGCCTCAAAAAATTTTACCTATGTTATATTTCAGCAGACTCAATGTCTACATTTTTATACCTAGGTATTTGATCCATCTTCATTTGATTTTAGTATAGGGTAGAAGACAGTGGGTCTAGATTTAATCTTCTGTATGTGGACAACCAGTTTTCCCAGTACCACGTGTTTTAAAGAGGTTTTCTTTTCCCCTGCCTGTGTATTGGTTCTTTGGTCAAAAATCAGATGCTTGGCATTGCTTCTCCATCATTTGTTGCATTCCATTGGTCCATAGCTTGTTTTTGTGCTGGTATCATGTTTTATTTTTGTCACTATAGCTTTGTAGTATAATGTGAAGTCTGGAATTGTAATGTTTTGTACTTTGCTCTTACTCTTCAAACTCTTCCATGAATTTGAAAGTGACAGAACACTGCTCAACTCATCCTGTGAATATAGCTAGAATTACCTTGTTTCTAAAAACAAACCAGGACTCAGTACCCAAAGAAAACCACAATCTTTTATAATGAATATAGATGCAAAAATTCTCATCAAGATACCTACAAAAAGAATGCAATAAATCATAGAAAAGATCATATATCACAACCAAATCAGTTTCATCCCAGGGATACAAAGATGGCTCAACATATGTATATCAATAAATTTAATACATCACATGAACAGAGGAATAAAAACTCACGATTATCTCAATATATGTAGAAAAAGCCTTTGATTATATCCAAGACGTATTCATAATATTTTCACCCACTGATGAAAATAGGTATAGAAGGACCTGACCTTAAAATGATAAAAGCCATTCATGGAAAACCCACTGCCAACATCGTGCTATGTGGGAACAAATGGAACGCGTTCTCTCTAAAGTTAGGAATAAGATAAGAGGGTCTACACTCACCACTCTTGTTCAAAATACTACTTTAAACTTTAGCCTGAGCAACAAGTCAAGAGAAAGAAATAAAAAAAGATTCTAATATTGTTATGACTTGTGTTTAGATGTCCCCCCAAAGCCTCATGTGGTCATAGGTGGGGTTCCATGTGGTCATTGGTGTGGCTGGGTCTAGAGTGTGTGATTGATTCATGGTGCAATGCTGGAATTAAGGGTGTGTGATCACTGATTGGTTTGGCACTCCCTAATCCCCAGTAGGAAGATACAATATAAAAGGGGTAGAAAGAAGCTGCTAGCAGCCCTTGCTTGTTTTGTCTCACCTGCCTGCTTGCTGTGGACTATTTCTCTTCAAAGATCCCCCTTTGCCATGCCACCCTGCCTTGCAGCCAGCCGACTATGGACCAAAACCTCCACAGATTGTGAGGTAAATAAACCCTTCCCCCTTTTACTCTGTCTGTCAGGTATTTCTCTCAGCAACAAGAAAGGTCACTAAGACTAGTACTCCTGGCTAAGACAAATATGAAAGGCAACTTCAATGTTCTTTATTTGCATATGACATGATCCTTTACATAGATGATCTAAAAACCCTCCTGCAAAGTGGCAGGATAAAAAATAAACACCTGAAAATCAATAGTGTGCCTGTACACCAACCATGAACTCCCAAAGAAAGAAATCAGGAAAACAACCCCATTTACAATGGACTCAAAAAAAGTTTAAATCCTAGGAATTAAGCTAATACAGGAAGTAAAGGCTTTTTTAATGAAAACTTTGATTCTCTGAAAAAAGCGATTGAAAGGACATTACAAAATGGAAAGACATCCCCTATTTTGGGATAAGCAGCATCAATGTAAACATGGCTGTATCACCAAAAATAATGTATAGATGTAATGCAATTCCAATCAAAATGTCATTAGCACTGTTCACTGAAGTAGGAAAAAATAGTACAATTATATAATACCAGAAAAGACTCAGAATAGCTAAAGCAATCATGAGTAATGATAGCTAAATAGAAAATTCTTGCTGCATGTGCATGAACCTTGTGGAGTACCTGGCACAAGGAGGCCTCAGTAGATTGTTTCCTTTATGAAAACATTGTATGTCAGCAGTTTTCCAAGTGCATTTTGCACTTTGCCGCTGAGGGATCAGCATCACTTGGGAATTGGTTAGAAATGCTTACTTTCATGCTCTGTCCAGAACTACTTGTTCAGAAACTCTGAGCGTGGAGCCTAACCATCCATGATTTAATAAGCCTTCCAGATGGTTCTCATGCACATGAATTCAGAGAGCCACTGCTCTGTGAGAGGTTTTTATATACTCGTAGCTATGTTAGGATGCCTTTCTCCCCAAGTTGCTAACACAATCCTGACACAATAAAACATTTGCTTTTAGATTAATAAAACAATAAAAGATTTACTTAATATGGAAAAGATCAATATTTCTCAAACTTTATTATGAATATGTGGAAATCTTGTTAAAAAACAAATTCTGATTTAGTAACTTTGGGGTGGAACCAGAAACACTGGATTTATATGATGCCAATGCTGTTAGTTTAGATCACACTCTGCAAAGGGCTTGCAAATGTTAATGAGCTTCCACTGACTTTAACACTCAGGACTCAGGATAAAGGCAGTGATACCTCAGTTTGTGAACTTAATTCATTCCACAATTGTGGGGATGAGGAGTTTGCTAACAGAAGCAAAACCTTGCTGGATGCTGCTGTTTGTGAATGGAATTGTTCATGAACAGAAGCATTTGCAAGCTGTAGTACCACTGTATCTGCGGATTAAGCAGGGGTGAAAACTATGATATTCTACTATTTATATAATCTTCATTGTGTCAAGGTCATTGACACCCTGGAGTCCTTGGTAAAGAGGCCAAAAAAAAAAAAATCAAGAGGCATCTTTAACTTTTCAGGAGTTACAAGTGGGCACAGAGCTGCAGTGGTGTTTTCAGACAGGATACCGGACAGAGGACAGTAAGCGAGGCTACGGCTTTAGGAAAAGGAGCAGCCCAGGGGAACCCTTTTGGAGGGGCCCTTAGTCCCCAAGAGAGGGTTTAGGGGGAGACATGCTACTAAAAAGGAAAGTTGGAAAGCACCTCAAACAAGTATAACCGACTTCACAGTTTTAAGCAGGGCCTGCTCAAGATACCCATATGGAAAAGCATCATTTAAATCTCCACAGTGCGGCCCAAAGTAGGAGTCAAACTGCGCACTACAAATGCCTCCACCCAAACTGCATTTCAGCTTTTACCTTAAAACCACCCCATGTTGTCGTTATTGTACACAGTGATCTCAGACCTGCAAATTCTGTTTCCTTCCTTCTTTCTGATTGAAACTTCCATCAGAAAAACATTTTCTCCACAATTTTCAACAAGGAAGGAACCCAAATGCTTCATGTCAAACAAGTTGACATGTACATGAGTTAACACATGGCCACCATGAAAGTGATGTCCCGGGAATGGATTGGTGCACAAGGTGGTAGAGTGTTCAGTGTTTGCTTGACATGGAGCAAGAGAAGGTTCTGCTGCTTACATGCTGTTGGCAACCTGAAAAGGACGCTGCCCTGACTCATAGGACTACACTCTCTCACCACTTTGCACGGGGTTCCTGGATTCTGACTAGAACAACTGAGCACTTCCTGATAGTTGCATTAGCCAAAGATCAAATGGGTGTCATGCCTAAAACTCAATTGCTGGCAGAGAGAGGCAGGGAAGGTCCCCCGCCCATACTCCAACACCAGTGGAAGGCCAGACATCCTGCAGTCCATCCAGACATGATTCAGGGTCACTCAGGTCAATTTGCCTCTGTGTTCTAGCTGACCCCATACAGCATATTTTAATAGAAGGACATTTCAGGACCTATTAACACGCAGAGACTTCTGGTACCAGGTTGTACCCGATGTGAGTCAAGAAAGTAAGGAGGAAAATCACCTGCTTTATCATCCAACTTTGATAACGAAGAATTTGTTGGCACATTAAACTTAGTTGAACTGCAGTAGTTCTCTTGCTACAGAATGAAACAATCAAGACTGGGATGTCTCTTCTTCACTTCTTTATATTACTCTTACCTGGTGACTTTTATGTCTTCTGAGCCTAGAACCCTGAACTCATTCTCCCTGGTGGTGGCTCAGCAGCTTAAATTTATGCCAGTTCTGTTGTAGGCCAAAAGAGCCTCCATGCCTTTCCAAATATCCTGCTAGGTGCCACCAGGGAATTCTGGATGGTATGAAGATTCAGGAAGTGAACTGAGGAGGCTGCCAGGAATCTTCATCCAGGTTAATCATCTCTGCAGACTGTCGGAGAAAGAAGCAGGCTGACTGGCTGAGTAATGCAGATAAGCAGATGGCTGAGGCACAAGTTAAATGAACTGCATATTGGCTTCCAAATTCTCCTGCCTCTAAAGCCATCAGAACAATGTGATGTTGCTGCAGATTTCGTTATCAAGGGGGTGAACACTTACCGTGATGGGAGGGAGGGGGACAACAAATTCAACACCTCGTTATCTTTTAAGTGTGAAATTCTCTTTGATGACTACATCAAAAGTCGTTAAGAGAATGGAAATGTTAAAGCTATTCAAGTGTCACTGAAGTTTTAAATACAATTCCACATATTTTTCATAGCAGTAACAAAGGTTCCATGTAAATTTTAAAAACTGAAGAACAATTACTCAAGGCAAATAAGCTCCAAAGAGTATATAAAACTTTTATGAATGTATTTGCTCATAAGAAAAAAGATTGGATCCATTTGTGGATAGATAAGCTTATACAGTGAAAGAAAAACACTACACATTCCTGCCATTTATTTAAAAACACTATTGCTTCCTAGAAGTTTCATGATTTTAAATTATCTGAATGAACACATGCACACATGCACACACACACAGAGTTTAGGGTCATCATTTCTTACTAGATAAAAGTAGAACAAGCCTGAAGCATCAGTTGTCAGGGAGTTATAATTATCTCTCTGTGTTGAGTTATATAGTAGCTCAGAAAACAATGATAAAAATTGTATACTGGCATTTTATTGCCTCCCCAATTATCTGTTGATTTGAATTAAAAATCATTTGATGAACAAAGTTGAATAGAAAGGTTTTTTTTATTTTAAAGAGAAAAAGACCCAAACAAAACACACACACACACGCACACACACACATACACACACACAAACAAGGTACTTAAGATAATTGTATCACTAATTTCTATTAGTTCATTGAAAGGAATAGTTAGTGTTTATATTGTCTGATCAGTTCTGAATGCCTATATCTTGTAATCTGAGCAACTTTAAAGATAACGGTATGCAAAAATGTTTTGTTTGGCTCAGTCTCCATGTGTGTTGTCAAGAGACAGACAAGTGGCCAAATACCATAACCAGCAAGACAGGAACCAACAATGCAGCCAACAGAAAAGGATCCACAACTTAAATATCCACTGATATATGCTGGGATTTGTAATCCTGGTGACTCAACACTGTTAGTGTTAGAGAAATTATTTATGTCATTATAAAGGCTTAACTATTATCTTTGAGTTTTATAAAGGACAGAGAAAAGTGGGTTTCATAATGAAAAATTAAAATATAATTAACTTTCAAAGACTGGAGAACTAAACTATGAAGTAAAGTCAGAATAACTTCATGGAGTATGTTCTGTCAAAATAAATTCTTTCTACAAACTAAATGTATTAAATGAAGCAAGCAATATTCATTTATCTGATTTGATAACTAATTTGTCCACAAAACTGTACTAAACATCTGTTCTCTGCAAATTCTCTCAGGTGCTAGAGATAGCGAATGGCAGTACACCTCTATAATTTTGTGGAAGCAGCAAACTTTTTATTCGTTGCACAACGGTGGCCCGTGTGTCTCTGGAGAAATGCTTCACTCTGCTCTAATCATCTAGGGTGGCAGGAATCACCACTGCTCTCCCCTGTGCTGTACCCTGGGATTGGCACTTGACTGACAAGGACCAATTAGAGCACACACTTTCCCTGGAGACAGTGACTAGTGTGTGTAGGGATCAGTACCTGTCTCAGACTAGGCCAGCCAGAGCCTGCATGGTGAAGAGATGCAGTCCTTGAGCTGTTGTTTGCCAAAGCTACCACATTACAAGGTGCTTGGAAGTACAAAGACTATGTTGATGACACTCAGGGTCAGCTGTAAACCTTGGGACCTTTCAAGTGAGTGAATATAACTTCTGCTTCAAATTCTGCGTTCAGTACCACCTCCAAATGCTCTCAAACAATTTTCCTTTGTGTTGCATGTTGTTTGAATGAATTTCTTTTTTTTTCTTTTCTTTTCTTATTTTTTTGGGGGGTGGTGGTATCAGGAATCGAACTCAGGACCTTGGGCTTGCCAGGCAAGTGCTTGTGCCACTGGGCTATATCCGCAGCCCTTGAATGAGTTTTTATCTCAAAACCAGAAAGCCTTGGCTACTCAAACTATCATGTTCTGTCATACAGTCAAGGGAAGAAAATCATCAATTAAATAAGTAAATCTGTGTTTTGAATCTGTAATGGGACAGATAGTCTTTGATTTTCGAAGGCTCAACTTTACAAAGGTGTGATAGCATTCTATATTCAGCAGAAATCATATTTTGAATTTTGATCTATTCCTGGGCTAATGGTAGGCAGCTTAACAGTCTCTTGAGATGCTGGATTCAGGCTGTAGCTGCTCACTAGTCAGGACCCTGTCCCTGTAGCACCCTGACCATTCGGAAATTAATTCTAGCTGGATGTGCCAAGCACTCTTCATGGTCAGCTTGCATTCAGTTGTATGTCTTATTCATGAGTTCTCAAACAACTGTTACTTTTCACTTTTAGTTCAGTATTTGATAAATTACATGAGCTATTCAATACTATATTTTAAATTAGGCTTTGTGTTAAATAATTTAGCCCAACCTTGGGCTAATGAAAAGTTTTGAGTACATTTAAGGTAGGTTTTGCTAAACTATGGTGTCCAGTAGGTTATGTATATTACATTATTTTTAGCTTATGATATTTTTCAATTTACAATGGATTTACTGGGATATACTGAGAACCTAATGGACATTTGTGCTGCAGAGGGATGTAAAGAGAGTATGTAGCATGGCCATTGGAAAGTCAGTAAACAAACCTTAAACCAGTGTGAATAAATCTGCAAACCTTCTGAGTTTTTCAATATGGCCTGGGGTTTCTTTTCAGAAACTTCATCAGAGAGGACTGGTCTCAATCTGCTAGCCAGCTGGGTGATATACATTTGACAATTTCCAAATATTTTTAAATTTTGCTCTTTGCAAATAAAAGGATCTCTTACTTAATGAGCATACTACTGAGACTCATTGTGAGACAAAACATGTATTGCAGTTAAACAATTTAAAGTCAGTCAAGAGGAAACAAGAGAAGGCAGTTTTCAAAAATGTCTTAACAACAAAATGTGTTTAGGAGCAGAACATCACAAGACATGGTGCTGAGAGATTTGAAATTTTAGCAAGGAAAAGGAAACTCTTTAGTACAAAATAATTCATCAAAAATCATTTTAGACAGATGGAAATGCACTTATTTTGCTTATCTTCCTTCTTAAAAATTCTTATTTAACAAAAATTTTAACTTCATCTGATGGTTTTTATATACAATTTTATTCACAATTTCTTTACATCGATCAATTCAGGTGTTTTTTTTTTTTTTTTTTTTTTGCGGTACTGGGGATCGAACTCAGGACCCTGCGCTTGCTAGGCAAGCGCTTATTCCACTGAGCTATATCCCCAGCCCCAATTCAGGTTTAGATATTTACAAAGGATATGAAAATGCCAAATGCCAAATGCCAAATGTGCTGGATTTAATGGAAATTTCATAGAATACAATTTATCAGTTGAGTAATATTTACACTCAGCATCTCAAAATGATAAATAAACTTTTAAAAAATCCTAAGTGTTTTCTAATCCCTAGGATATACTGACAAAAAAAGAATATCAACAATATGATTATTACTGGGGACAATAAAAAGCAATTGATGAAAACAACCACAATGTTAGCTTGTCAGAACCACCAGATTTGCAAGACAAAATGTGAGATTTATAAAGGAATTCAAGGTAAATGTGGTCAATATTGTTATAGCTACAGAAGGCAAGGAAAAGAGCAGAACCCCTCAGCATTTTTTGTTGATAAAATTAGAAAACCATAAAGAAATAGCCCAAAGAAAGAATTCTTTGTTTACAATGTTCTGTAACAGGGACATTTAAGACTCAGAGATAGCACTGCCCTCTTTCTCAGAGAGAAGGTGGTTGCTGTTCTCCAGGACGTGCACACTGTTACCCACTGGCCAAGGGCAGCTGCAGGCTCTCGTTGGCCCTCTAACTTGTAATCTGTAACTTGCACCTGAGGTCAGGCGGCATCACACAGTGTACTGCAACACACGCATGCACATATATGTGCAAAAACGTCTTAAAATCCTTTGCTTGCAGTAGAAGATACTAAAAAATGCTTGAAGCAGTATTTCATTAGATGATGCTAAAACTGACTACAAATAAATCTGGCCAGAATCTCACCACTATTAGAAAAACAAGGAAAAGATGATGTTGAAGGCAGATATTTGAAGAAAATGCAAATGAGTCTAGCATTTGGCTTTAAAACATTTCCTTCTTCCAAGAGAAGGGTTTTTGGTTTGGCATCAACAGAAACATAATAAAAATGACAAATTAGCCCACCAGCCTAATGTGTAAGAATGTTTGTTCCAAGGGATATCATGTTTCTTTTCAGAGTAAAGCCTGTTTTTCTTGAAGACAAAAAAAAGTACTGACTCCAGCCAAACATTAGAATAAGAAACCCAAGCATTTCCTTATCTGCTATGGCTACAACTATTAGAAATACTGAATTTCCCAAGACAGGGCTTTACCACACACCTTAGTACATCTTACCATTGTCAGGAGCAACTAAGAATTGGAAAATATGCCAACTGCTCTCCTCCTTCCCTCATTTGTTCCATCTCAGTGGAGAAAGAGACACTAATGTAACTTTGATACTGTGGCAATGACCCCATTGTGGCCTGGTACCCAGGAGGGCAGCTTTTAGAGCTATTCTCTGCTCTAAGAGAATAACAATTAGTGAACTTCATTTTAAAAATCAAAGTCTCTCCAGACATTCAAAATAATATAACTCATGCTATTACCAAATGAGGGAAAAAGCAAATGATCATCTCAAAAGATGCAGGAAAATAATTCAACCACATACAAAATAACTTTCTTGATAAAGACCTTCTAGGAATAAAAGCCCAACCTCAACTGGTACAAAGTGTCTATCAAAAACATACTTGCTAGCAGAGCCTGAATGTTTTCCCTTTAAGAACAGGAAACAGAGAGATTCTGCCTCTCACCACTTCTATTCAGAATAATACTGGAAATTCTTAAGTCAATGCTATAAAAGAAAACTAAGCAAAACTTATCCACGCTAAGACATAAGACAGAAAGCTGCCTTTTTTCCAATCAGGGGGAGCAGGAAGGAAGACTGGTGATTACAGACAATTGAAGTGAGTACTGAATGAGGCAGGGCTAGACTTTGGAAATGATAAAAAATGAAAGAGAGGCCACAAGCTAATTTAAGTGTATCATCTGCTTTTCAATTTGCTTCCTGTTTCAGATACTAAACTCACAGGCCAGCTCCCTTCCCCTGTGCCAGTCCTCCCCAGGCTGCTGTTTTATCTGAATGCAAGAGGGCACTCAACATATTCATCCACAGAAAACCTGATCTAGCCTGTTGTTGCTCCTGCAAATTTATGTTGAATCCTGACATTTAAGAATGCCAATTTGAAATATTCTGACCAAAGTTGTAACTTCCCATGTGTTTATCAGTCCTTCCAAAGAAACTCAACCCACCGTCTGGAGTTCTGATGTTCTCCCAGGTACAAGAGGAGAGACAGCAGGTACACGGAACATGTGACTCACTCCTTGTGCATCATTTCTGGGCAAGGGGATTAGAGAACTCCATTACGTCACTTGGATTTCACAGTCTAGAAAATGCAAGTCCTGAAGTCCTCAGTTTTGGGAGAAGGCATCCCATCCCCCGTGTAAACTGAGACCAAAAGCCACTTTCCTTATTCTTGCCTCAGGAGACAACTGTGCTGTTTCTGCCCAGAAATTCTCCTTCAAGCACTCACAAGTGTATCTGCCCTTGTCCTTCCTTTGTCTGTGCTTCCAATCATGCACTCTTTGGGGAAAAGAAAGAATATCAGTTTACCTGGACCTACCTCCAAGCACAGGCTGCCACTATTAAAGGACCCCACACATATTAGGAAAATGACAGAGAGGACAGAATCCTTTTGAGAACTTGTGAAAAGACCTCTTGAATCCGGCATGTAGTCCTTTGTCTAAAGGTATCTAGACTGTTCTGCAACCCTGGATGCAACGAACCACAGGTTGAAGTTATTTGGAGGAAAACTTGTGACTATTCTGAACATGTACTTCCTTCTGTTATCATTATTCTCAAAACAATGCAGCTACTACAACTATTTGCATAGCATCTAATTTAGGCACTAGAAGTAATCTAGAGATGGTTTAAGGTACGCAGGAGGACTGTAGAGGTTATATGTGTATATTATATCAGTTTATCTAAGGAATTGGGACATCTGAGGATTCTGGAATCTATAGTTCCGGGGGGGGGGGGTCCCACAGGATACTTAGGAACGACTTACTGAAGCTTTCTTGATGCTGAGTGCTCCACGCTCTTTTCACTCCCAATGTGGAGGCAGGCTAAGAATCCACTGCAATTTTATTATTCATGTCCAGTTAGATGACACTTTTAGACCCATATCTAAAACTTAAAAAAAAAATTAAAAGGATCCAAAATGAAGTGCATAGAAACACAGCCCTCAGGTTTGTTTCCCAGGACAGGAGTCAACTTTCCTTGACAACAGAATGGTACCGGGAGAAAAAGGTAGTGTAGGACAGAGGTGCCAAAGGCATTTTCACCAACACACCTATTTTCAGAATAGCATACACAACCCTGGATACCAAGAGCAAGAAGAAGGCATCACAATCCCAGATTTAAAATAATATGACAAAGCACAAAACCAGACATGTGGATCCAGGAACAGAAGAGAGGGTGTAGAAACCACCCCCACAAACATTCATCTACCTGATCTTTATCAAACGCTGGAAGAAAGCCTCTTTAGCAAGTGGTGCTGCGAAAACTGGCTGTACACATGCAGAACATTGAAGCTAAACCCATTTCTCTCACCATGCAATGAACAAAAATGAAAATGGTTCAAAGATATCAATATTAAAATCAAAACACTTAATCTTTTGAGAGATAAAATAGGTAAAAGTCTTGAAGACATAGGCAAAGACTTTTTTTATTATTTTAAAAGTAAAAGAATGAAGACATATTAACAAACAGACACAATGTAGCATAAGAATAATACAATCAAAACTGATCTACAGACATGGTGACAGGGAATCAACAATGGTTGTTGCTTTAAAAATTGATAACCTCGGAGTGTATATTCAGGAACAAAGATACAGACATGCAAAATTGATCAGTCAATTAATCATCAACTATTCCTTACTATGAAGTGACCTAGTTCAGTAGTACAACTATGTAAGATATGCTACATACGTACTTTCTTACATATTTTTTTCCTCTCTTCCTTTTCCCTTTCTTTCCCCTCCTTTAAAGTGTGATAGAAAAAGAACCACATCAATAACAGAAAAAAGAAAAAAAAAAAGAAACGGAAAAGCATTAACAAAGAGACACAAAGTAGTACAATAACAGTATGATCATAATGGAATTACAGAAAAAGCCACAGAAAACCAACAATAGCTGTTGCATTGCATATTGATATCTTCAAAGTGTATGCTCAGGATAACACATACAGACATACAAAATTGATTGAATAACCAGTCATCAACTATTCCTTAGCATTAAGTGATATAATACAATAGTAGAACCATGTTAGCCTTCCTGCACATATGTATCTGCATATATACATACATATATCTTTGCCTCTTTCTTTTCTCTTTTCCCATGTCCCATCTGTTCTTTACTTTTGAACAGATTTCCTTCATGTCTCTTAGTTTATATTCCCTCCCTCAGGTTCTTACACCAGTGACACAATATGTGGCCTGCTCATGTACCGCTGATTTATTTCACTTATGAGTATGGTTTCCAATTTTGATGATTTGCCTACAAAGTCCCCAAAACTGTCTTTCTTTATAGCTGAATAATATTCCATTATATAAAAATGCCACAGTTTTTTAATCCAGTCTTCTGTGGGTGGACATTTGGGTTGCTTCCACATTTTAGCTATTACAAATTGCACTGCTATAAACATGGGTGCATATATATCACAGTGATACCATGCTTTCAGATCTTCTGGGAATATAGCCAGAAGGGGAATAGCTGGTTTGAATGGAACCTCTAGACCTCGTCTGCTGAGAAATCTCCAAACTGCTCTCCACACTGGTTGTACCAGTCTGCATTCCCACCAGCAGTGTAATAGAGTCCCTATTTCTCCACAGCCTCGCCAGCATTTGTTATTGGATGACATTTTCATACTGGCCAGTCTTACTGGGGTGAGATGAAATCTCAGTGTTGTTTTTATTTGCATTTCTCAGATGACTAAGGATGTGGAGCATTTTCTCATATATTTATTTGCCATTTGTATTTCTTTATCTGAGAAGTGTGTATTCATCTCAGATGCCCATTTCTGGATTGGGTCTTTGAATTTGGACAGGTACATGTTTTTTTAATTCTTTGTATGGTCTAGATAGAAGACCTTTGTCTGAGGGACAGCCTGCTAGGATTTTTTTCCCAATTTGTGGGTTTTCTTTTTATTTTGCTGGTGATTTCTTTAGATGTACAAAAACTTTTCAGTAGGATGAGGTCCCCAATTATTGATTCTTTGAAGTGTTCCCTTGCAGTTTCATTTTTGTTCATGAACTCTCTGCCTACTCCTATGTCTTCAAGATTTTTACCTACTTTCTCTTACAATAGATTTAGAGTTTCTGTTTTAATGTTGAGGTCTGGGATCCACTTTGACCTGAGTTTGGTGCATGGTGATAGACTTGGGTCTATTTTCAGTTTTCGGCAAGAGGGAAGCCACTTTTTCTAGCACCATTTATTAAACAGGCCATCTTTTTTCCAGTGAGTTTGGTTGACCCCTTTGTCGAATATTAGGTAGCTGAGTGGGTTTTTCGTTGTGGTTGCATCTTCCAGTATGTTCCATTGATCATCAGGTCTGTTTTTTAGCCAGTACCAGGTAGATTATATTGCAGTAGCTTTGTAGTATAATTTTAGGTCAGGGATTGTGATATCACCTGACTTGTCCTTCTTGCCCAGCATTGCTTTTGCTATTCTGGGTCTCTTCTGGTTCCAGATGAATTTGAGGCATATTTTCTCTAGATCTCTGAGGTATGCTAACAGTAGTTTAATTGGAATTGCATTGAATCTGTACAACAGTTTTGGTAGTATGGCCATTTTCACGATGTTAGTTCTTCCTAACCATGAGCAGGTTATGTTTTTCCATTTATTGAAACCTTCTTCGATCTCCTTTTTCAGAGTACTGCAGTTTTCACCGAATAAATCTTTCACATTTTTGTTAGATTGATTCCTAAGTATTTCAATTTCTTGGTTGCTATTCTAAAAGGTATCGTTTCCTCAATTTCTCTCTCAGTCTGTTTGTTGTTTGTGTATAGGAATGCTGTTGACTTTTGGGTGTTGACTTTGTATCCGGCTATGCTGCTGAATTTGTCAATTAATTCCAGGAGTTTTCTTGTGGAGTTTTTGGGGTCCTCCATGTATAGTATCATGTCATCTGCAAATAGTGATAGTTTGACTTCTTCCTTTCCTATCCTTATTCCTTTAATTTCTCTCTCTTGTCTGATTGCTCTGGCTAATGCTTCCAGAACTATGTTGAATAGGAGTGGTGACAATGGACATCCTTGTCTTGTTCCTGCCTTTAAAGTGAAAGCTTTCAGTTTGTGTCCATTTAGTATGATGTTGCCTGTTGGTTTGTCATAGATGGCTTTGATCCGATTGAGGTAGAGGCCATCTATTCCTATTTTTTCTAAGGTTTTTAACATGAATGCATGTTGGACTTTATCGAAAGCCTTCTCTGCATCTATTGAGATGATCATGTGGTTTTTGTCTTTGACTGTATTAATATGATGTATTACATTTATTGATTTGTGAATATTGAACCATCCCTGCATTCCTGGGATGAATCCTACCTGGTCGTGGTGTATAATTTTCCTTATGATTCGCAGTAATCTGTTTGCCAATATTTTGTTGAGTATATTTGCATCTATGTTCATTAGAGAGATTGGCCTATAGTTTTCTTTCTTGCTTGGGTCCCTCTCTGGTTTTGTATCAGTATAGTACTTGCCTCCAGAAATGTGTTAGGGAGAGTTGCTTCCTTTTTGATTTCATTGAAGAGTTTGAAGAGTGTTGGCATTAAATCTTCTCTGAATGTGTTATAGAATTCTGCTGTGAATCCATCAGGGGCTGGGCTTTTCCTTGTTGGTAAGTTTTTAATGACGATTTCAATCTCATTAATTGATATTGGGTTGTTCAGGATTTTTATGTCTTCCTGATTCAATTTTGGTAATTTGCACCTTTCTAGGAATCTGTCCATTTTTTCTGTATTTTCTGTCCTATGGGAATACAGATTTTCAAAGTAGGTATTAATGATCTTTTGGATTTCTTTTGGATCTGTAGTGACTTCATCTTTTTCATTCCTTATTGCATGAATTTGAGATCTTTCCCTTCTTTTTTTCGTAAGGTTGGCTAGGGGTTTATCCATTTTATTTATTTTTTCGAAGAACCAATTCTTTGATTCACTAATTTTTTGTAGAGTTTTCTTCATCTCAATTGCATTAATTTCTGCCCTGAGTTTTATAATCTCCTCCCTTCTTTGGGCTCTTGGTTTGGCTTGTTGCTCTTTTTCTAAGAGTTTGAGGTGTAGCATTAGGCTGTGTATTTGCTCTCTTTCTGTTTTCTTTGTATATGAGTTCATTGCTATAAATTTCCCTCTGAGGACTGCTTTCATTGCATCCCACAGATTTTGGTAGGTTGTACTTGCATTTCCATTTATTTCTAGGTATTTTTCAATTTCTTCTTTAACTTCTTGTGTGACCCATTGGCTATTCAGGTGGTTTTTGTCTAATTTCCAAGTGTTTATGCGGTTTTTAGAGATCTTTTTGTCATTAATTTCCAATTTCATTGCACTGTGGTCCGATAATATGCATGCAATAATTTGAATTCTTTTGCATTTAGGTAGATCTGCTCTGTGGGCTAGAATGTGGTCTGTTTTAGAGAAAGACCCATGTGCAGCTGAGAAAAATGTGTATTCTGATGTTGTGGGGTGGAACACTCTGTATACATCTACTAAGTCCATCTGTTCACACTTTTGGTTCAGGTCTGTTATTTCTTTACTGAGTCTCTGTCCAGTTGACCTATCTCTTTGCATTTAGGTCTCCTATTACAATAGTGTTACTAGTTATTTGATTTTTCACATCTGTTAAGATTTGACTTGTAAAATTAGGTGCTCCATTGTTTGGTGCATAAATGTTTAGGATTGTTACCTCTTCCTCTTGCAGTTTTCCCCTAGCTAGTATGTAATGGCCTTCTTTATCTCTTTTGATTGTTTTTGGTTTGAAGTTTACATTGTCTGCAAACATAATAGCTACCCCTGCTTTTTTCTGGGGACCTGTTGCATGGAGAATTGTTTTCCAACCTTTAACTTTCAACCTGTGGATTTTCTTTTGAGTAAAATGTGTTTCCTGTATACAGCATATCATTGGATTGTGTTCCTTTATCCACTCTGCCAATCTTTTCCTTTTCACTGGTGAATTGAGGCCATTTACATTAATGGTTATAATGGTTATATTTTGGCTTATTCTAGTCATGTTATTTACTTGTTGTTGTTTCCCTTCTTTTGCTGTCTGTTTACTTACTTGTTCTCTTTAGGGGATTATTTCTATCATTGTTCTTGGGATTGTGGTCTCTTTTTTCTCTGTCTAGAATATCTTTTAGTGCTGTTTGCAATGCTGGTTTGCACTCATGAAGTTCTTCAGTTTTTCTTTGTCATGGAGATATTTTATTTCTCCATTGAATTTGAAGGATAATTTTGCAGGATACATCAGCCTGGGTTGGAAGTTGTTTTTTCTCAGAATCTGTAATATCTTGCTCCAAGCTCTTCTTGATTTCATGGTTTCCGTTGAGAAGTCTGCTGTGATTCTGATGGTCTTTCCTTTATAGGTGATCTATTTCTTTTCTCTAGCAGTTTTTAATACTGTGTTCTTTTGCTGGATATCTGGGATCTTGACTGTTATATGTCTGGGTGTGGTTTTCCTTGGGTTATGGGTCGTTGGGGTTCTATATGCCTCGGTTAACTGTACTTCAGTATCTTTTACCTTGTTTGGGAAATTTTCTGCTATTATTTCAGCAAATATTCTCTTTATATCATTTGAGTTGTCTCCTGCTGTTTCACTGACTGCTATTACTCGAATATTATTTCGTTTTGCCTCATCTTGCAGCTGTTCGATTGATTTTTCTTGGGTTTTTGACGATTTTATGAGATCCTTCCTTTCACACAAATAAGCTGCCATGCTGTCTCCAGGGTCTGAAATTCTATCTTCAGTTTCATTTAAGCGGTTTTGCAAGCTTTCAATGGAAGTTTTCAATTCCTGGCATTCTCTTTGGGCCTGTTTCATTCTTGGTAATTCATTCCTAATTTGCTCTTGTAACATTTCCATTTGTTTCCTACTTTCTTCTAATCTTTTATCTATTTCTTCTCTATGTGCACAGAACAGTTCTTCCATTATAGTTTTCAGTTCATTTTTTGTCTGAGAGATTATTGCAGGTATGTGGCTTATTTCTGCTTTAAGCTCTTCTATGGCCTGTTGGAGTTGTTTCATTATTTCGGATGCAGTCGTTTCAGAATTTGCAGGTATGTTGCTTCCTAGTTCCCCTATATCCTCGCATCCAGGATCTGTTCTGGGTGGGGTTGAGTTCTGAGACTGCGTTTTGTTCTTCTGTCTTCCCATTTTTGGGTAACAGATTCGAAATATTGAGCAATAAATTACCCAGGCAGTTCACCAGGCAAAGGTCTGTTGCAAAGGCTGCTCCAATGACTCCTTCTCTTTGGGAGAATGTCTCTTAAGCTTTCTGCTGAGAGTTCTGCTTAAAAGGCTGCTCAGGTGCTGGTTTGTGGGGTGGGCTACTCCCTACCGGAAGACCTGGGTGGGGCATGTAAATCCCCTCCCCCGCTGTCCCAGGGTTCCCTGCAGGTATGGGGACAGATCTCCTCCCCACTTGGTGATCTGGTTGCGGCATGCAAATAGTTCACCCGTTTCTGAATTTGTGCCAGCAGGAAGGTTCCAAAGTGCCAATTCTTGCGCTCTCCAGGTCTGGGGGAGGGAGCAGGATGCTCCACTCCTCTGTGTTCCTCATGCGGAGCTGCGGACTGCAGACCACTGAGGGCTTTGGCGGCTTGGGCCAGGACCACAGCGGGATCCCATTTCGCTGCTCAGATTTGTGGAGCCTGCCCGAGGAGCACGGGTTCCAAGATTGCCCCGTGCTGCAGTTGCTAAAAAGCCGATTTTTTTGGCCACCGTTGCTGGTGAGCCGTGCAGGGTCAGGAGGTGGGAGGGACCGAGCCGCCTGCGCCTGCAGGGCACTTGGACCCAGCCGAGCCGCCACCCATCCGCGGCGCCGAGCGTCTCTGGTTCCCAGCGCTCCAGTCTTTCCCGTGTCTCGCTATGGCAATTTGGTTCAACCCGCCACGTCTCCGGCAGCGCAGAGAAACATGTTCACTTTGAACTTCCCAGCCGAGTTCTCGGCATTCGCACTCGCCAAGCCTGTCACAAGCTGGGGGACTCTATCAGTGAGGACCCTTCCTTTGCTGTTCACCTGGTCACCATCATCCTGGAAGTCCCACTTCCAGGAATTTAACAGATTGTGGAGGTTTCAGTCCATACTTGGCTGGTTCTGAAGTAGAGTGGCACATGGCAGAAGGCAAATGTTCATGGCAGCAAAGCACAGCAAAAACACCCAGCACAAAGGGAGGAATGGCCGGCAAAGACTTTTTGATTGGAACCTATTTGCCTAAGAAATAACACTAAGAATCAATGCATGGTACCGTGTCAAATTAAAAAGCTTTTGTACAACAAAGGAAACAACCAATGGAGTGAAGGGATAACTAGAGTATGGAAGAAAATTTTTCTAGCTACACCTTGGACAAAGGGTTAATGTCTAGAAGATATGTATAAAGAATTTTTTTATAAAACTAGATTTCCCCAAATAAAGGATCCAATAAAAAAAGGTCTGAAATGAATAGGCACTTCTAGAAATACAAATGGCTAATTAATACATGAAAAGTGTTCAACATTTAGATTACCAGGGAAATGCAATAAAACAACTCTGAGATTCCATCTTACTCCAGAAAGGATGGCTATCATCAAGAAATATAGCAATAGCAAATGCTTCTAAGGCTGTGGGGAAAACAGAACCCTTCTACTTTGTGGTGGGAGTAAAAACTAGTACAACTGTTACAGAAATCATTACAGAGATTCTTCAAAAAACTAAAGCTAGAAATTCCATTCAACCCAGCTATTCTCCTACTAGGTATCTTCCCAAAAGAGTTAAGGTATCATATTCCAGTGATACATGCATACCCATGTTTATAGCAGCACAATTTCTAATAGCTGAATCTTAGAAGATGCACATATATCTGTCAGCAGATGAATGGATGAACACAATGTGCTATTTGTACACAATGCAGTACTACTGTGCTATAAAATAGGGCAAACTTATGGAAAATGTATGCACATTAAAAGTCATACTGTTGCAATATAAATCAGACACACAAGCTTAAATATTACATGGTTTATTTTATTGAGAAGCTCAAAGCATAAGCAAGGAGCAAAATAAAAGATAGCAGGAAACAGGGAGAGATCTTTTTTTCAAATGAGAATGAGACTAAGAAATGAAAGTAGGGAGGAAGGCACAGGAGCAGGGGATATGAAAATAGTTAAGATGTTTGTGTACATAAACCAAGTACCCACAAACAATATAATCCTTTTGGGTTACAAACATGTACTAATAAAATGTTTAAAACTTAATAAAAAATGTTAAAGATTGCTACAATGATATTATGAAACAGAGAAAAGAAATTGAAGAGGACACAAAAAGTGGAAAGATATGCTATATTCATACATTGAAATCAAATACTATTATTAAAATGTCCATACTGACCAAAGTGATCTACATATTCAAGGCATTCCCATTCAAAAGATGAAAATCTTAAAATTTATATTTAACTACAAGAAAAAAAAAACAGCCAAAGCTGTCTTTACCAAAAGTCCATAGCTGGTAGTATTATAATACCTGTCCTCAAAATATCCTTCAAAGTTGCAGTAATCAAAGCACCATGGGATTGGCTTTAAAAGGGTCACAATAACCAGTGGAACAGAATAGTGAGCCTAGATATTAATTTACACATCTCCAACTAACTAACTTTCAGCAAAGGTGCTATGTACACATTAGAGAAAGGGCATTTTAATGAATGCTTACTGGAAATTGGACATCCACATGCAGAATGAGAAAACTAGACCCCCATCTCTAGGAATAAAAATCAACCCCAACTGGGTTAATGACTTAAATTTAAGACCTCAGAGCATGAACTACTAGAAGAAAACTTACAAAAAATACTCCAGGGCACTGGAATGGGCAATGAATTTTTGGACAAGACATCAAAAACAAAAACAAGAATATATCAGTGGATTGCATTAAACTAAAAAGCTTACAAATAGTGAAGAAAATAACAAAGTGAAGAAAGAATCTACAGTATATGTCTTACAAACTATATATCTTACATGGAGTTAATAGCCAACATATATAAAGAACTCCAAAAACTTCAATAATGAAAAACAAAACAAAAAATGATCAAAACACCTAAATAAATATTTCTCAAGAGAAGACATATAAATCACAATATGAAAAGATATCTGACCTCATTAATCACCAAAGTGCAAATGAAAACCACAATGAATTATAACCTCACCTCAGTAAGAATGGCCATGATCAAAAACCTTAAGAGATAAAGGAAGGGAAGCAGGAAAGGAGGGCAAGAGGGCATAACATGAATTAAGATGTGTTATGTACATGTACCATGAAATACATGCAGTTATGTACAGCAAACATGTACTAATAAACTTAGGAAAGACAGACTAAAGTTTACCACATTCCAGCAAAGATGTTTAGAATAAGGAAGCTGTGCACATTATTTGTGAGAATGCAAGCTAGTACAGTCATTATGCAAAACAGTATAGTGATTCCTCAAAACATTAAAAACAGAACTCCCTTAAGATCCACCATCCTAATACTGAGTCTATATCCAAAGAAACTTAAATTGCACAATAGCCAAGAAATAGAAACAAAGTGCCTATTAACTAACCAAGGGATGAAGAAATGTGGTACAATGGCATATGACAGAACCATGAGAAAGCATGCACAACGTGAATTGAGACAGAAAAGGTTATGAGTTTCTTCAGTAAGCCAGAGACAGAAAGACAGATAATGTGTGACTTCACTCGTACGTAGGATTTGGAAAGGTTCCTGTTATGGAAAATGAGATTACTATCGTGGTTACCAGCGCCCAAGGAGGGGGAAGGGAGGGGAGAAGGGAGGAGTCTTGACTAATAGACACTAAGTTACAATTAGAACTAAGAATTTTAGTGTGCTACTATGGTAGGGTAAACCTAGGTAATGAGAATGCACTGTATATTTCAAAAGCTAGAAGAAACTGTTTTGAAAGTTTTCACAGCAAACAAATGAGAAATGTGGGAGGATATGGATGTGTTTAATTTGACTTAAACAATATAAAGTGTCTACATGTATCAAAACTTTGTCTGGTACCCCATTAATATGAATAATCTTATGTCTTTTTGTACCAGTTAAAAATAAACTTAACTGAAATTTTTAAAACAGAAATTGACATTTGCCATGTGAAAGAGTAAACATAAGGGTACACGTGGGTAAAAGTTAAATTATGCTTTCATGAATTTCCTGGATATTTTATGAGAAAAAGAGATTTTACAAACAATCTCAGAACAAAGGTTTTTTTCTTTCTTGCCTTGTCTTTTTCTTCCTAAAGCATCCAAGGAAGGAGTTCTCTTTCCATTAACAATTAACTGTCTGCTCACTTATTTGCCCAAATACCATGGTACCTTTTAATATTCAAGGCAATATTCTGCTACCTTCCCAAGGGGAGAGTTTTAAAAATAGTTTTAATTAATTAATTAATTAATTAATTTAAGTTTATCAGTACAGTTTAGGTACACATCATGGTCACATTAATTATAGGGAATTTGTACCTACACATGATATATCTTGATTCCTCTTTTTCTCCCTCTTTCCCTCCCTTCCCTTTAACCCTCTTTTGGCTCCTTATTCACAAAGCTTTATTTTCATTTTAGCCTCTTTTCTCATTTTTTATTTTCCCTTTCTTCCTTTCTCCCTCCCTCCTCCCTGGTTCCCTTTTCCTTTTGGACAATTTCTTCCTATTTCACAATATTTATTATACATTTTGTTTCTTATTTACACTTGCAGTTTCTCGCATGAGAGAGCTAATGCAATATTTACAAATGTGTGTTCAATTTATTCCACTTATAATTATGCTCTCAAGGTGCATCCATTGGGCTATAAATGTCTCAGTTTAACCTTTATTTATGACTGAGTAATAATTTATTATATTAAAAAACCACATCTTGGGGCTGGGGATATAGCTCAGTGGAATAAGCGCCTGCCTAGCAAGTGCAGGGTCCTGAGTTCGATCCCCAGTACCACAAAAAAATATATATATATATATATTTTTTACCACTTGATCAGTTGATGGGCATTTGAGATGTGTCCAAGATTTATCTATTACAAACTTTGCTTCTATAAATATGGATTTTATATATTGCTGTGCTATGATGATTGTAATTCTTTTGGGAAGATATCCAGAAAAGAATAGCTGGGCCAAATGGGACCTGTAATCCAAGTTTATTGAGGAATCTCCACAGTTATTTCCACAATGGTTGCACCAGTCTACACTCCCAACAAGAGTGGAGAAGTGTTCTTTTTTCCCCACAGCTACATCAGCATTTGTTATTAGTTGTTTTCCTGATGATAACCATTCTTTCTTGAGTGAGATAGACTCTCACTATTCTTGTAAAATTGAAAAGGAAGCAATACTCCCAAACTCATTCCTACAAGCAAATGTTATCCTGATACCAAAACCAGAGAAAAACCCAGCCATAAAGGAGAACTACAGGGCAATCTCCCTAATGAACATACATGCAACAATCTTCAACAAAATAATAGCAAACAGAATGCCGCAAGTTATCAAGATGATTATACGCCATGATGAAGTAGGATTCATCTCAGGAATGCAGGGATGGTTCAACATATGCAAATCAATAAATGTAATACACCATATCAACAGAGCCAAGGACAAAAAAAATGACTTGATCATCTCAATAGATGCAGAAAAAACATTTCACAAAGTCCAATACCCATTCAAAGTTAAAAAAAAAAAAACCTACAGAAAATAAGAATAGATGGTGTTTGTCTCAGTCTGATAAAAGTCATTTATGACAAACTGACAGCCAACATCATACTAAACAGTCAAAAACTGAAAGCTTTCATACTAAAATCAGGAACAAGACAAAGGTGTCTACTAATACCACTCCTATTTAATATAGTTACAGAAACATTAGCCAAAGTAATTAGAAAAAAACATATAAAAACCATAAAGATAGAGAAGAAATTAAATTATCATTATTTGCAGGTGACATGACACTCTATATAGAAGATCCCAAAAACTTCACCAAAAGACTTCCAGCAGATTCAGTAGCATAGCTGGATACAAAGCCAGCACTCAAAAATCAATAACATTCCTGTACACAAATGACAAACTCACTAAGAGAGAAATTAGGGAAACCAAACCCTTCCCAATAGCATCCAAGAAAAATGAAATACTTAGGAATCAATCTACTAAAGGAAGTAAAAGTCCCTGTATTGAAAACCACAGTACTCTGGAAAAGAGATCAAAGAGCATATCAGAAAATGGAAAGGTGTCTCTTGCTCTTAGGCAGGAAGAACCAACATAGTGAAAATGGCCACATTTCCAAAATTGATGTACAGATTTAATGCAATCCCAATCAATACCATTAGTATATCTCACAGAACTAGAAAAAAATTCATTTGGAAGCAGAAGAGACCTAGAATAGCAAAAGCAATTCTGGGAAACAAAGGCAAGGCAGGGGGTACCACAATCCCTGTCTTGAAATGATACCAAGTGGGGATTTTTCTTGCAAAACCAAACTGCAGAAAAATGGATGGGTGCCGGACTGCAAGACTGGAGAGTAGGGGCCAGGCCCAGGATAAGCCCTAAACCTCTCATTTCACTTTGAGGGAGGCATTTAACCTGTCTGCTTCCAATTTCCTCATTGCTAAAACAAAGGCAGAAAGCCAGATGAATTGTTAGGTACTTTTCAGCATCCTGTGTACTGAAGCAAACTTCAGCCCCTATTGCCTTCTGGAAAGCTACCGCCAGTGCTTGCCCTGTGCAGACAAAACAAAGTCTATCCAGCCTCCTGAGATTGTCAGCAACTTCTCTGAAGGCTGTTTTATAGGTGAGGCTTCAATCTGCATACATGACCCTTGTTTACCCTGGAGTCATTCAGTAGTTTCAATGTTATCACTACATTACTGAAAAACACTTCTTTTCTTTCATATTCACGCTATCTATACCAATAGTTATGGATGAGGACTGTGGGAAGAAGGGGTGAACAAAAATAAAGTAAGAGTCACTCAAGATCTTTGCAAAGCCACAGTCCCTAGGTCATACTTCCTAAGAATAGTGTCACATATCATCTGGCAATGCTAATAGTTCTCGAAATATCCAGTGTGTCCTAATTATGTCCTACGTGGTATATTGACACATGCTAGATGAAGCATTACTTCTTCAGATTACACCAAAGTTTGATATTTTTCATATATCATGTTCCATTAAGATCTATTTTTGATTCCTAAGGATAATTTTATATCCATTGGTCTTTTCAGCAATAAAACGCTCCATCTAATAACTCCATTTTGTCCAAAATTCACAATGTAAATGCAATTGCTCGGAGCACAGTGTGTAGGCTTTATTCTAGCCTGCAACATGTATGTGCCCTGTCCTGGGGCAAAGCCCTGAATCAGATGCTGGCTGCCTTTAAATGATTCCAAGGGCCTTACTTAATCAGGTTGAAATACAGACTTGTGCTGGGGGCCAAGATCAGAAGCAGAGGAACCAGTTACTGATGAGCTGAAATCTCCTAATACTGTCAGATTCCATGATCTAAAAAGCATGTACCAAAGGAATCTATTTTTTCTTCCTTCATCCATTTATTAAAATATCCATCCAACTTGAAGAACGTGAACTAGAGCAGCACAGGTAATATTAAACAGCTGCTTGCAGTAATCCCAGAGGAATTTGACGGAGAAAAGAGAGGAAATGCCCCTGGAACTGAAGAGCCAGAAAAAGACAACATAGAAAATTTCCACACACCACCACTGTAAGTCCTGGTTTCAATGTCACTTAGAGGACGTCTGTGACCATAAAATAAGCAGCTACCCATCTTCTGTGTAAAATGACTTTTTCCTGATATGAATCATGCTTGTGCCTTTAACTCTCACTATGATGTTCCTGTGGCATCTATTTGTGCAACCCCTGTCCTTAGGAGTGTGGTAGGGAGCAGGCAGCACACTGCATCTTGAGTAAGACCTTAGGGCTAAGAAGGCAGGGGAAGTGAGAGAGCTTTGGATCATTGCTCTCCAGGAGGCTTGTGTGTGCTGATCCTGACAAGGAGGAAACCACAAACTGAGTTCTCACAGGAATACTCTAATAGGACCAGAACACAAGAAGCCATAGGAAAGAAGATTCCATCTCAGTGTAGTAAACCCATACCAGGAAAATGATCAGAAATTTGGCTTGGAGCTGTGACTAATTAACTCTGTCCTGTGGGAATAGGGGCAGCATTAACCAAGAGACTGGAGAGGTTGGGTGTAACTAACTAGGTTGTCTATAAAGAAATACTGCCTGTATAGACAGGTTTACCCTTCTGTAAAAAAGGAGCAGAGTGGATTATGTAGGGATCCTACAGCATAAAAATACATAGCAGTCAATAAAGAGAATAAAGTTTTCACTTGAAAGACTGTGCTGTATAAAGATGTAGAAATTTTCAAAAGAATTGCATATGGAAATGCTTATAAAATGGAAGCTGGGTAGGATTAGAAATGACTGTAAAATTTAAATCTCACATTAGAATTGACAGTGAATGCAATAAAAAGGTTTTACATTGCTGACCATACAACAGGATGAGAAACAGGACAGACTTCGAAACTCTCAGAATGTAGAGCATGAGTAGTTATAAATGGAAAGATAATAAAGTCAGCTTAAGACCTTCATGTTATTTCTGAAGATGTAAAACTGCAAAACATGTCTCATATTCCATTTTCAAATAATCTTACTTTGATCTCTTTCCTATACTGTAAGTTTGTAGCTCTTTAGATATCTCTTTTCCTCCCAGCACTAATGACATTCCAGCCTCTAGTGTTAAAAACCACAGGTTCTGGCTGGGTATGACAGCGCACACCTGTAATCCCAGCACTCAGGAGGCTGAGTCAGGATTGCCACAAGTTTGAGGCCAGCCTGGGCTACATGGTGTGGTCTACACTGCTCTGAAATACAGGGCAAGACCCTGTCTCAAAAAAGAAACAAAAAACCTACAGGTTCTACTACAACTGAACAAGATATCTGCATGGTAAGGAGAAAATAATTCTCTTCTTTTGAAGCTACTGAAATGTTATTCCATGTATTAAATGCTCCTTTCAAAAAAGCCTATGCAGCATCTACAATTCAGAAATTGCTTCAGCTCTCAAACTCCAAGATGTCTATAATTTAGATTAATTGGACTGTGTGCTGATGTGATATGCTGAGGTGATAATATTAACATCTCTGGTAGCTCAAATGTAAAAGGTATTAAAATATAAAATAAACTGGTAGAATGCAGAAATGTATGAAAAAAAGTTTACAATAAAAAAACCCTCAGCATTTTATTATGCACATTGAAAACAGAAGAAAATACAAAGAAATTTAAATGTAAATCTGAAACCTAATTATTCCATGATTTGGTAAGATACAATTAATGTGTGAAAATGATAGAAAAACCTTTCAGATAATCAAACATTCAAAGTATTACATGAATGCATACTTTCTTACAGTCATACACACAAAAATTACAATAATTAATGTAATTAAATTACATGAGAAAATACAAAGAAGTTATGTATTCAAATTAAATGAGAAAACACAAAGACACTATGTTAAATACCATTTTATAAACAGTACTAAACACAAATAACTACTACTCTATTGTTATATTAGTAAGCAGTGCCTATAATTATTGAAAGATATTGAATGGTACCTAAAATAACTCAGACACAATATTCTACACCTGAAATCACATATTACAATAAGAAAATGGGATTTAACTCAGAATTGAGGAAAAGGGCTTCAACTACAATGATAAAAATTATTTTCATAGTTTTAATGGTTAGTATTCCCTTACGGTATTAAAGAACTGAGATATTAGATTTTAGTGTATTTTGCTGGGCATGATAGTGCATGCCTTTAATCCCAGCACTCAGGAGGCTGAGGTAGGAGGATCCTTGCAAGTTTGAGACCAGCTTGGGCTGCAAAGTGAACTCAAGGCCAGTCGGAACTGCATAATGAGACCCTGTCTCAAAAAAAAAAATAAAAGAAAGATTTTAGTTTATTTTAAAACAAATATTTAGATTTTATAATAAGGTTATAACTTTCAAATCACTAGAGGAAAAAAATGAAAGAGTATTGAATAAGTGAAGAGCTCTTTAGAAGGATCACATAAAAAGGATCTAGTATTAGTTTTGACAATAACTGCAATGGTTCAAACTAATATTAGAACAGGAATATTTTTACTTTAAAAATAAAATTGTTTCATTAAATTTCTAGAATCCAAAAATAAGACATAAAAAGTTAAAAATAACACCAAAAAGTAAAAAGCTGAATGAATAATTGTTATAAGAATAAAATAGTAAGAACAGAGTCCTACATACTATAGTAATAAAGACATGGTAGATATTACACCTGAGCTATAATTAGTTGATATAAATGGTTCATGAACATATGAGAACAAACCATGACCTCTAGGGATATAGAGCAAAAACAGAAATTTGAAAAGTTGAAAGGGCCAAACCACACAAAGGAAGAAATAGTAAGAATTCATGTATCTAAACTCTTGTATCTTATAGGCGTAAGTCACATAATTCAATTGTCAAAAGTAAAATACTCAGTAAAAGTGGACAGAAGAGATAGGCAGGCATTGCCCAATACACACACAAAAAGACACTCAACACTTTTTGGCATTAAGGAAACTGAAAATGAAGCATTTCTACACGCACAGGGAACAACAAACGCTAAATTCTGAGAGTATCAAATGTTGATGACGCTAGAGAGCAAGTGGGAGGGTAAAATTATACAACCGCTTTGGAAAACTGCCTGCATCCCAAGAAAATAAACACACTGAAAATACAGCCCAGTCATTCCACTCCTAGACATTTACGCAAGAGATAAAAAAGCAGATGTCCGCACAAAGATGTGAACATGAGTGTACACAATAGCTTTGTGTAGAGTTTTTAAAAGAAAAAATCATTTAATTGATAAATGCATTAAATCACTTTTATGTACCCCAGCAATGTAATAATTCTAATTAAAAAGGAAAAAAGCAAACACTGATAAAAGTGAAATTGTAAATGAATCCCCAAAATCAATGCGCTACATGAGAAAAGCTTAGCAAAAAACAGCAGTGCATTCTGTACTACTTCATTCTTATGAAAATCTTAAAGTGCAAATTAATCTACAGTGACAGAAAACAGGTTGAATGACTGCCTCGGGGAGAGAGGCACACCGAGAAGTAAATTGTAAAGGGGCTCAGGGAACCTCTGGGGATATTGAAAGTGTTCAGTATTTTGAGTGCAGCCTTATTTTCACACGTTTACATGCCACTGATCACTGTAGAGGTGGACAGGTCAGCAAATTGGACCCTTAACACGGATCACTGTACTGTGCGTGCGTGCGTGTGTGTGTGTGTGTGTGTGTGTGTAGCCTCAATAAAAGTAACTACAAAGTAGAAACAATTGACAGAAAAATATTGTTATAGGAATTATAAGCTTACATTCCTACAATGGCCAAATGTACACTATCAATGAACAAAGAACGGTGAAGTTAAGATTCTTTTTCTCTTGAACAGTGACTTCTCAGCCTATTGTTAATATGTGTAATTTTAATTAACATAATAATTGTTGCATCCAGTGGAGAGACTCTTGAGGGCAGTGGGGGTCCCCCAATGACCCACAACTTTTCTCCAGGTCCCTCAACCTCAGTCCAGTGAAGAATAATGGGGCATGACTGGCTCAAAGCCCATGGATGCCTCTGATGAAAAATGAGGATGTCAGGACAGAAGTGATGGGAAATGGGAGGTTATTTATGGCGTGATGAATGCAGGAAGGAGTGATTGTAAGGGCAGAATGGGCTGCAAGGTAGGGGGACCCAAGCGGGTTTTCTGATGGGTCTGGGGTATACTCATACTTACAAGGGTGAGCTGGTGTCTCAGAACAACTGTTTCACTGATTGGTGGTCTAGGCCAGTCAAGGTCTGGGCCTTTGTTTCTGGGATGAGGAGAAGGTCAGCAGACTGGGGGTGCACAGTAAGTGCATGTGACAATTGCACCAGGGGTAGTTTCCTCAAGCAGATAGTGCACAATAAGCATGTGGTAACTTTACAACTGTCAGGGCCCTGCCCTATATTCTCGGCCTATGCGCCATCCATCCCTACATAATCATATATATTTATGAGGTACAGTTCAAATTTCCATACATAATATATAATGATCAGATCAGAATAACTAGCGCATTCATCATCTCACACATTACTTCCACACGTTGTCGTGTTTTTATGCTGGGAACATTCAAAATCCTCCCTTCTGTTTTGTTGAAGTGTACACTAATTATCGTCAACCACAGTTATTCTAACAGGCCACAGAATGTTAGAAGTTGTTTCTCCTGTCCAAGGTTTGATTAGTTATAAATTTCAAGCTGCAGTTTTGTACCATCCTTGTTACCATTACCCCCTCCTTCCCCTTTCCCCTTGGCCCTAACCACTATTCATTCTCTGCTGCAATAAGATCACTGTATTAGCTTCCCTATAAATGAGAATTACACAAACTTGTCTTTCTGCGCCTTGGCTCATTTAGCATAATGCATTCAATTCCATCCATGTTGCTGCAAATGACAGAATTTCATTCTTCTTTCATTGTATTTATTGTATTTATTATATTTTTTTAAAGACAAAAGAATGGAGACATATAAACCAGAATAACACAAAAACAACACAAGAAATACAAAATTATAGAGAAGATAGTAGGGAATTAGCACTGGATATTGTATTACATAATGTTATCTTCATATTTGTTATTCCTTTATACAGATGATGGACTCGTTTGATGAATCAGTTTTCTCCACCCTCATCTACATTGTTCTCCCATACAATCAGTTGTCTTCCCTCTGATAATAACTGTGCTTTTTGGTTTATTTACTCTCTTAGGCTCTCAGATTGGGAAGAGATATGGCTGCTTCAAATTATGTTGTAACATACACGTGTGCAAACAAATTGCTATGGCAGGAGGTAGAAAAGCACCCATCCTCAAAGACAGTAGATAGGCAGGGAACCAGGTTCACTCTGGTCAAGCCCCCTTTGATAAGCCCTCAAGGCCATCGGGAGTCTGGTCCAGTCAGCGGGATCCCTGGGAATTGCAGGTTACCCTGCAAACCACCAGGCTCTGCCTCGATGTGGCATGACCATAGGCCCAATCAAGTTCTCGGGATCACCCCCATAGACCACCAGGCTCTGCCCTGTCAAAGCACTCCTGGGTGCCTGGTCAAGTCCAAGGGGTCATCCCCAAGGACTGCCAGATTCCACCCCATTGCCGCACTCCCAGAGGCCTGGTGCAGGACCTCAGGGTTTTCATGTAGCCTAGAGGGAGCCCCCTTCCCGTCTCAGGCTGCTAAGCTCCTTGTCAAGGCCCCCGGGGTCCCCTCATAGGCTACTAGTGTCTCCCTGCAGGCCTCCTATGACTCTTTGGAGGCTATCCCACCCAGCTAGAGTACTGGGTCTGCCCCCTAGTTCCAGGTCTTCACCTTCTCCCACCTCTCAATCTCCAGTGTTGCCGCTTCCTGCCCCTTACAGCTGGGCATTGGGTGCACTTACGATGTTGGGCACAAGTGGCATGAAGTCTCCCCCACCTGTGCTCACTGAGGTAGTCCAGGGTGTGGGCTAAGTTTAGTTATTCGTTCTAGGAGAGAACTGGGGGATTTTCTCAGGTCTGCTGTGTAGAGTATGTTGTTGTCTCTTGGACTCCAGGACTGCTGCATTTCGTGTAGTTTGTTGCTATGGGTTCATACAAGGTTCAGATATGCAAGCAGTATGAAGTCCCTCTTGGTGCTCATATTAGTAGTTTAGGGTGGGTTCTGAAGCCTGTGGAGTCATCCCGTTGCTGTCAGGAACACATGTGAAGTATGCAGTTCACCAAGACTGGAGGTGCTCACAGAGGGAATTTAGGGTGGGAGCTGAAGCCCGGTAACTCAGCTCATGCTTCCTGCTTGGTGTTGGAGTGAGACAGGCATGGGGCTGTGTGATCCACCTCCATCTGCAGCTCTTTCTTACTGTTGTGCTCCAGTTCCCATTTGTTCTTTGGCTGGATCCCTGGGAATTGCTGTGGCCCTGGGGTCACTGCCACTGTTCTCTGTTGCTCTCTGTTGCTCTCTGCTGGTAGTTGCTCATGCAGTGGAAAGGCAGGAGGCCACAGCCTCGGGGCAAGCATAGAGCTGGGTGTGGTGGGCTGTATACTGTTTGCTTTGACTCCACCTTGCCTCAGGGCGCTAATTAGAAAGGTTGCTGCAGAGTGGACATGCTGTTTTAATTGCAGTTGTAAGTTTTCATCCACACACTGGGTTCGACAACACCTCCCATCCACTGCTGCCTCTTTTCCAGGCTATGCCTTCTCTGCTCTGGCTTAGGCCCAGCTCGTGGAACTCTGCTCTTCCCTGACCAAGTCGGGAGGCTCCTGCAAGAACAGGCCTCTGAAGCTGAAGCTGGGAGGGCTGGAATGAGGGAGTGGGCCACGGGTGTATATGGGGCGGTGACTCCCTCCTTCTCCGCCTTCTCTTCCTCTAACTGTGCCATGGCGGCCCTCTGAGTTTTTCCTCCGGGAGAGGTCTTGTTTGCTCTTTCTGAGGTCTTCAATTCTCATTTCAGACCCTTCCTGGGTCCAGGGAACCCACTTCTCTCCCTCTTGGCTCTCTCCTGTTGCTATACTCCAGTGTCTGGGTGGCGATCCTCTGGGAGGCTCTTTCTCTGTTGCTTATCTGGTCGCCATCTTCCCAGAAGTTGGAGAATTTCATCCTTTTTATGTGTACATAAAACATTTTCTTTATCCATTCTTTCAGTAATGGCCCCTGGGTTGATTCCATTTCTTGTGTATTGTGACTAATGAGGTAATAAACATGAGTGTGGATGTCTCCTGACAAGCTGATTTCATTTCCTTTGGGGAGAGACCAGCAGTGGAATTTCAGGATATTTCTAGATTCATGGTATAATTCCATGTTGTTTTCTACAATGATTGTACTAATCCACACTGCAGTAGCAGTGTACTAGAGTTCCCACTGCTTTACCTCCTCAACATCATTTATTATTATTATTGTTGTTGTTGTTGTTATTGTGTTTCTAATGGTGGCCGTTCTACCTGGGGAAAGTTGGTATCTCATGTGGTTTTTTATTTTTAGAAACATAAAAGTACAAAAACATATTGACAAACAGACACCCATTATCATAGAAAATAGTACAATCACAACTAATCTATAGACAAGGTGATATGGTCTCAACAGTAGTTGTTGTTTTATCCATTGATATCTTCGAATTGTAGATGTATGGACCCATATACAGACATGCAAATTTAGCCAGACAGTTGATCCTCTCAGCAACA